>VRLP01002418.1:0-89066 GCA_009660295.1 Lophius piscatorius | reverse complement strand
TGGGATCTGATCCTAGAACAGACTGATGACATCATAGAAACAGTCAGGTTGAGGTACTATGGGATCTGATCCTAGAACAGACTGATGACATCATAGAAACAGTTAGGTTGAGGTACTACAGACTGTTGGAGATTATTAAGGAGTCACATTAACAGCAGCAGAAGTATTTGTTCTGATAGAAGAGGATTCTGATGACGACCTTTAAGGAGAGACTAACCCGCGTGATGCTGGTGAACTTCTCACTGCACCTTCAGCAGGAGGTCAGACGTTCACAGATGTGACACTTGACTGTATCAGTTACAGGCCTATGAGAAGATGGCGTCTTTGCTGGGAGCTGTGTGTGTGCGATGCATACTGTGAGTGTAAGCATGCGTGCTGTGGTAAGTGTTATATTTTACTCACATTATACTTAATTCATGCTTCGTGAGGGGAATGTGTGCAGACTCTGTCCTGGTGTCCCTGCATACATTTACTGCACGATTCTTTCTCGCAAACTCTCCAACGATGTTGACTGATGCAGTTTTATGTGTGCAGGTTGTTTGCAGACATTTGCGTCTGTGTATTCAAATACTGCTTACTGTGCACGCTCCTAAAAGGCGGGCTAGTGGAAATGCCGAGGCGGCACTTTGGAGATGTTGGAGGTGTGCGTGAGCTCGGCTCTGCAACATGCAGATTTGTGTAGGAAGCAGTGTTCAGTTATATTCCTAAGAAAACTTTGTGACGGTTTGATGGTGTGGAAGTGAAGAAAAAGCTCTCATTTCTCTCATTATCCTTCCATTTATCGCTTTAAGTTGCTTTTCATCACTTATCGATGCACAGAAGCTTTTATGTTTGGACGGCGCTGAGCTTCTCTCCATAATTGGAGGGAACGAGCCAAAACAACAACGCAGAGGCTGTTCCATCACAGACGCCGGCAGAAAACCGAGGGATAGCTCTGCTTTTGCAGCAGTCTTTACCCATCATGCATCAGTTACAGATAACATGACTGATTGAATGTTGTCTTCCATTCACTGTGTCACTGTGAAACATCTCACAGACTCCTAAACGCCCATTTGGACTGAGATAAACAGAAGGTTTCAGCGCAAAAAGAGAAATATGAAACACAACTTTTCTACTTCACAACTAACTCAATTAAACATGAAGGGCGGCAAAATGTCCGAGGTGGTCTTAAACACTTTGAAGATGGGTATCCCTCCCATGCTGAGGGGAAGGTGTCTTCAGAGGGTGGAATGAAAGGAGCTGCTCTGATTCCTCTCACCTCTGAGGTTCGGAGACTCAGAGCTTTATGATGATGACTGACTGCACCTCACCTTTAGCAACACTTCACTGCTCCCAGGTTGAGGGTACTGTTGGGGATTAAGGCTCAGCGGGTGGAGGGAGAGTGTGTCATGAAGTCTATTAACTGGGCAGTCTGTCGTAGGGTCTAGGCTCTTTATTCACAATTTTCAAGCAGCACACGATGGTTCAGTGTAGAGGTTGTGTTTGAGAGGTGATAGCTAAGCCTCAGGAAAAATTATTCACCTCACCTTTCAGTGGTTATATTGTTGTGGCTGATCAGGATAAGATCAAGGACAAATGTGACAAAGTTAAAGCTAGTCCAATGATATCGTCCCTGATAATCAATATGCCCCAGTGAGATTAATGAAGTTATCATAATGTTCACCTCTGGGGTAAAATATCCCACTGACAGGTAACCACGGTAACCAGATAATATATCCCAGCCACTGACAGGTAACTAACCAGATAATATATCCCAGCCACTGACAGGTAACCATGGTAACCAGATAATATATCCCAGTGACAGGTAACCATGGTAACCAGATTATATATCCCAGCCACTCACAGGTAACCATGGTAACCAGATAATATATCCCAGCCACTCACAGGTAACCATGGTAACCAGATAATATATCCCAGCCACTGACAGGTAACCATGGTAACCAGATAATATATCCCAGCCACTCACAGGTAACCACGGTAACCAGGAAATCACCGTTATTCTGGTGTAACCTGTCAGTGGTTCTAATGTTATGGCTGAGAAGGATTAAAGATGGTGGGACTATGGTAATTTATGTCGGACCTTGACTATGAGAACCCTCGGGAACTCTTTTATTGTAAATCCATGACGTTGAACCGGGCTCTGGGTCTAAATCCCCGTCAGCGCTGCCTGACCTTGAAGGCCCGCTTGGAGCGTCTGAATGTAAGAACATTAGAACCGCTGCAGAAACGACCGGCGAGCTGCTGAGGCCACAGATGACATTATTTACTGAAACATATCTCCTCTTGTGCAGCAGTGACAGTTAGTGAAAAATGTCCAGAGCTCCAAACTTCCTGCACCTCTGTGTGTGTGTGTGTGTGTGTGTGTGTGTGTGTTTGTGTGTGTGTGTGTGTGGGTGTGTAACCACGAGTCATAAACACACACAGGAAACAGACAACAACACAACGTAGTAAATAAACAACCCGCCGCGGCAGGAGAACGACGCCGTCATGTCGTCAGAGACGGGCGCCTCATGCAGACCCACTTTGAGATTTGGCTCCAGCCTCCATGAAAACACAATAAATCCTGTTTACACCAAGACCCAGACTGGATCTATAAATAAACCCACGACCCTATAGCAGCCCTCCTGAGCTGTCATGTCACATGACCACAGCTTCTTCTCTAAGACCACCTTTATCAGGTCTTCTCCCTGAAGCCCTGCCGAGAGCGGACCACTCTCATTCCTCTCCTTCCTCTCCTTCCTCTCATTCCTGTCATTCCTCTCCTTCCTCTCCTTCCTCTCATTAGCCGCTACCGTCGTGTCTTAAAGACATCATCTGCAACTGGCTGTCCTCCCAACTCTTAGCTGCCAAAGGTGTGGATGAAGCACCTGGAGGCGCCACAGCCAGGAGCAGAACCAGGTGTGTGGCGGATAAGAATGTTGCCAACGGACCTTCCAGAGAGATGTGAGTTCTGAAGCGGTACATTTGTTAACGCCACACTGTTAACAGGAAATATCTCTCTCTGTCGGTCCACAGTTTACCAAAGGTTTGTAAATGAAAACAAACTTCCACACATGAACAAATCTCTTCTGGGTCCGTTAACGTTCCGGTCTCCGGCTCCAATTCTCTAGTCCAGTGTGTCCCGGAACCACACGGCTGGATATAAAGCCAAACCTTCACTTACCCTCAGTCGGAACGTTTTACATATTGTCCTTGTTCTGATCCATTCAGCAGCCATAAAAGCTCACATACTGAAAACCCAACGGGTTCGATGCACCAGAACTGAAGGGAGGCAGGTAGAAGCCTCTACAGACCCCCAGACGGAACGCCGGAACCAAAAGGAAACGGAGAAGACGAGAAAAAGACAAATAATGAAAGAGGGGGCGGAGCTTGTTAAGAGGCAGGGACAAATTTAATAAACAGGAAAAAAGAGCAGAGTTACGTAACGGAGACGGAAGGAGCCTCCGAGAGGATGTTGTGTTTGAGGGGCCTCCTTTCATGATCTCTGAGAACCCTCTAATTGGGTAAATCTCCAAACAGCACCATGTCCTGAAGAACAGGTCAGGTAGAGAGCAGGAGAGAGAGAGAGAGAGAGAGAGAGAGAGAGAGAGAGAGAGAGGGGGGGCATTTACAGACTCAAGGGGTGGGGGCGGTGAAAAGGTTTCTGTGACAGTCTAATGAGGTTCTGGAGGGGATGTGGAGCGGGCCTCGGGCCTCGGGCCTCGTTCTTCTCTTCTCTGCCATTGTAAATTTATGAGGAGCTGAATCGACAAATATTGTGAAAAATATTCCTGCCCTGAAACGACGACACTTATGAGGCTCCGGGCGATGGACGACTGTCTGGGGGTGAGGAGGTGACAAAGGGGGCGGAGCCTTCTATGAGAGTCTCTCCGTGAGATTAATTTATGAGCATCCTGATCAATGGGTTAATTAAGTGGAGAGAGGAGAAGATGGCGGCGGTACCGCCTGAGTGGTTAGTGGTGAGAGAGGGGGGGTAAATGGTTGAGGGTATGAGGGTGACGGCGTGAGAGGGAGGATGTGGAGCTGACTGTGGGAACATAACTCCCCGGTGTGGGTCAGTAAACTGAGCGGAACCTCCCAATAATTCTCCCTCCTCAGGTTCTTGATGATTCTGAATGGGCTCACCTGCCTGAATCCATAAAACTCCACCTCTTCAGATCCGTCAACGTCGGACTAAATAAGACATCAGGAGGGCAATCCATCGGGCGGTCTTTGAGAGACCTTTGGAAAATCAATCCAGATTCTCACTTGTCAACAAAGCCCTGAAGAACACCTCGCCTGTTCTGACCCAAAGCGGGATTCTTCAGTGAGACGGATCCATCCAACGCTTCCCACAGGAAGAACCATTTCAAAAATATATATAAGAACAGGAAAACCTGCTGACTTGCAGCCTTTAAATCACCACCCCCTTCTCATGCCCCCCTCCTTATTTCAAAATCCCAAGAGTTTAAACCCAAACGGAGAGAGATTGTTTCATGTCGGCACCAGGGGAGTTCTGGCTGCTTTCTTCTCTAGTCCTCGGTTCAGAAGAAACCCCTCGTAGAACCGTCGCTTCCATCCCAAGGAGATAGCAACTCATTAATTATGACCGTTAGCATGAGGTCATGGTTACGCACCTTTAGTCGGGCTAAAAGACCAGATCAAAGAGATATCTCACTTAAACCCAAAGAATCTTTTTACCGTCTAAACACATGATCTGTAATTCACATTATTCATAAGAACCTAACCTCTATCTCACGTAACATAATTAAAAAAATAACATTACTATTATTATTGTTATTGATCTGAATATCAAACTAATATTTTTTTCTAAAACATTTATTGACTTCTCTAGTAAATCCTGAGGTCAAAGGTCACTGAAGCATGTTTTATATTTGTATCTTCACCTGTGTGAGCAGGAACTCTGAAGTGGTGAACAGGTACTTCCTGTTTGACTGGGGTATAAATATGAGGTGACACAGACCTGATTCTCTCTGAGGTTCTTCATCATGATGAAGAGCAGAGAACACAGCAATGAGGAGCAAAGAAAAGTTGTAGAGCTGCACAAATCTGACAATGGAGACAAGAACATCTCTCAGCAGTTCAAAGGTCAGTTTGAACAGTTAGATGAATAATGAAGAAGTTTAAAGAGACTGGAGATGTTAGACATCAGCCTGGAAGAGGACGTGTCTGTAAACTGACCCCACACACTGTGAGGAGGATGGTTAGACTGGATAAAACTCTCCAAGGATCCAAGCTAGAGAGGTCAGAGGTCAGATGAATCTTGGCGTCAGAAAGTCTCCCTAACCACCACCAGATGGCGCCAACACCAACACCAGCTGTTTGGGAGGGTAGCAAGAAAAAAGTCTGCTGTCGTCCACACACAAGCTAACGCTGCTACAAGCTAACGCTGCTACAAGCTAACGCTGCTACAGTTTGACAAACACCACTGGGACTTTCACTGGCACAAGGTCAGAGGTCAGATGAGACCAAAGTAGAGCTTTTTGAATACAAACATCTAAGATGGGTGTGGCCTAGCGAGAAAGCCCTAGAGAAAAGCCCCTCATACCCACTGTGAAGTCTGGTGGTGAATCTCTGATGCTGTGGGGCTGTTTTTCTTCCAAAGGTTCTGGACATCTTGTTAAAGACATGGTTCCATGGACTCCATCAAACACCAGCAGATACTGGATGAAGACCTAAAAGCCTGTCAGGACCTTAAAGTGGGTCGTGGTTGGACCTTCCAGCAGGACAATGATCTGAAGATCACCTCAACATCAACCCAAGAATGGTTCAGAGGTCACAGAATAAAGGTTCTGCCATGGCCATCCCAGTCACCTGACCTAAACCCCACAGAACATCTGTGGGATGTGCTGCAGAGGAGAGTCCACCAGCGTGGACCTCAGAACCTGAAGAAGGTGGAGAGTTTTTGTCTGGAGGAATGATCTCAGATCTTCTCCATGTGTCCTCAGACCTCATCACAGACTACAGACAGAGACTCAGTGTCAAAAATGGGCGGGGCAGAATATTGCACGCAGGGCGCCCATAATTGTGACACATGTTTTAGAGAAAGACATTTGTTTTCTGTTAAGAATGTCTTAAGTTAGAGGTAAGATTTCTGTGAATAATTTAAATTAAAGATCATGGGCTTGACAATAAAGACATTTTTTGCATCTCTTTTTCTTTTTTAATCACTGCGTCTATATTTCACTGTCATGGAAACTGTAGACATACGTTGCAGTGATGTATTCAGGCAGGAAAATGGTGAGAGCTGACAAAACGCAGCCACATTTATCCGGTGTGTTTAACAGCGTAATCAACTCTCTGTGTGATGAATCATTGAATGTGTGAAAACGTTCTACGATCATTGCCTCTTAAAACTGATTTTCATAGGGGACTAACCAACAAAGGCTCAATCTATATCTTTTATAAAGAACCATAATTTACTTAAAATGAATCAATGATTTATTAAATCTACAAGCGCTTCTGGCAGTTTAAGCTTCTGCATATAAAATATACGTTCCTAGTTCTTCCAAAAGGATGGATTAAGACACACTCTGTTATTTATATCAATGTTTTTGTATTTTTCCAACAAATTATATTCACAATTCCAAACCTCAAATCAAGCATATGCTGAAATGCATATTAACATGAATAAAATCTTTATCTCCATCTCCCTATATACATATAAATTAAAACAGTTACATTAAATATCTACATTTTTAAATCTATCATCTGGAGGATTTTTGTTTCAACGGTGACAAAAGTGTTTGTAAGTTTGCTGTGAAAGCATTATTCTGTATCTGTGTCGGTCTCCCAGTCACTCCTCCAGTTTTAAACTTTTCTTCATCTGTCATTATCCTCTACACTGATCCCATCTCCTCAGTTACTGCTTCCTCCAGTCTAATCCTCTCAAACTCCTTACCTCACTCTGTTTCTCATCCAGCCCCTCTTGGTGAGGTCTGGTCGTCTCCTTGTCATTTCAACGCTATCTTGACTTCCCTGTGTCTCCATCATACAAACATCCTATCAGCCTCAAGTATGCCTCTTGGCCTCTAACACCGACTGCTGAGACAGAGGTCTCAATATTCCTCTTGCTCTTTATATATCCTGATATCTTTATATTAAACGTTTTCTTTGTGTGCAGTCGTCCTACATTTCCTCCTCACCCTAGAAATACGTAGTGTAACTGACATTGCCCTACTTTAATAAACTTAAAACACCCTTCCATCCATCCTCTTTGCTGCGTTCCAAAACTTTCACCCAGCTTCAACCTTTTTCTGTTGCGTTGCATTACATACGCTCATACTAAACATCTCACAGCTTTTTATGTATGCATGCCCGAAGTCCAGACTTAAGTTTCAGTCTCCAATCTCTGTCTGGACCGCTTTAAAATAATACCCACACACTCCAAAGGGTGTGCATGTGCTGACTTGACATGTCCTTGTGCACAAGTGTGTTCATGTGCCTCCCCTTTAAAGAAAAAAGCTCTTTCATGATAATGCAAACGCCTTGATCTGCTACTTATTAATGAATCATACATCACAGACATCCTTTTGACAATCGTTACTTCCTCATCGCCCCATCTTCATCTCTCGCTCTAATTAAAACCAGATCCAGAATTACAACTATGAATATCTGTACAGTTTTCATCCCTGACCCAGTTCCTCAGTCTTTTCATCTCAGGGATGTGTCTTGTTCTCCTGCCTCCTCTTATGTTGTATGAATATTGTGTAAGGCAAAGTGATCTCACGGATTCAACCATCTTTCCTTCAAAAAACATCCCATGTGCATGAATGAAACATGTTACTCCAGTGTTATTGCTCTAACTGTAGATGAATAATACCTCATTATAGACAATGCATTTTATTTCCCTTAATTTTGACCGGACATTTAAAACATTCCCGAAAGGTCATGGATTTGATCCTGTTTCATGGATTACTTTCAAAGTTTATACCGATATAGACCTTTGTGTGAGGAAGAACTGGATAGATTTTATGTCCACACTTTATTGGGCCATAATTTATCCACTTTTGGTTTAATTAAGTCCATATTTGGTAGATATTAACTGACTCAAGGAGCTCTATCACGTATATTCCAATAGTTCACATTTTTACTCTCTAGGGTTTCTTCTTTTTTGTTTTACGTGCAAGTTTTTCGAAAATCACTTCACATTTAATTTGTTCAATCAGTGTGATTGCCTGGAGAACGCAGGGAATAGAGGGCTTTTCAGGGATATAGCCTTGGTGTTGATGACGTGTGATGATTTATTACAATACATAACATTAAAAAGATTTGGATGGATTAGTAGAGAATTGATGGATTGCTAATATATCTCTTAATATGACATAATGGCCGCAAGACATTGGGGAACAATCCGAGCTTGGGTTTGGAGGAATATATTCGGAAAGAGATGTTGAATTTTCCCGATAATAACATTTCAAGGTGGTGAGCGGTTAAACTGGAGTGAAACGGCAGATAAGGGTCTCTCCTTCAGAGCCTCCAGGTCCATGCTGACAGGAGTCTCTGTGAAGCACCTCGACATCAAAGAGCAACTTCAGACTCGCATCAGCGATCAGCTGGATGGAGTTCTGAGCTCCTGCCGTGCAGGAACCTTAAAATGTTCAGATCAGACAGGTGATGTTCAAAGACAGCAGCAGTGGGTCATTTTACATAGAAATCAGTAACTGTTAGATTATCAGTTTCCCCACAAAATAAATATTGCATTAAAACCCTAATGACCATCATTATATATTTTAATGCATTACAAGCTATGTATAAAAAAAGGTCTAAATGAGTCATGTTTTAACTAAAAAACAGGAGAGTTTAGTTTTTTTGATTTTGTGAATTCATCGGATACCTCCTTTGAAATTTACGGATATAAATTTCGGACCCAAATCATTTCCACACCCCGAGGCTCAGGTTCTTTAAAACACATCAGTATTCCGCTTACATTCGGTCACAAACTGAATAAATGTAGTCTCCAGCACCGCCGGGCTCAGACTGATTAAAACATATTAGCACTATTATGTAGGGCATCAGCATAAACAGGCCCTACATTCCTCTTCCTCGCCTGTACAGACTCCGCTCTTCCTCTCACCCAACATCCTTTTTCTCAGTATGTTCACACGATCCATATTTGGGTATATGGACATTCCAAGGAACTTTGTTCAGATATCATTATTTGACAATGCATATACATAACTACAGGTGACCTGTATTTCGCTCTAATCAGAACGTATTAGACCTCTGAAACAGAGGTTCCACTTGGTCATCTCTCCTCTTGGGTCATTTGGTTTTACCATTCTCCTGGTGTTGGATGATGCCGACAGATGGTCAACACACGTTTCATAACCATGACCACGGATCCAATATCAGTGTCTGATACATAGGCTCTACTTGGGCGGCCCGCCCAGGTTAATTAAGACCCGCCAATGTAGATGCACATAGACCTGCGGACCAATGGGTCCAGCCAGAGGCTGCAGTTTAATTTTGTCCTTTGATTCTGGCCTGAATGTTAGCCTATTAAAAAGTTCTTCATATAAGAGAAAAAGGCTACCAGGTGAAGTCTGAATGTTTATGACCTCACAACAATATGGAAAAATAGCTCTTGGTCTGTTAGCTTAATGCTACCACATAATGGGATTTGCCATAGCATGCTAATAATAATAATAATACATTTAATTTATAATGCACTTTACATTTGGATCAAATCTCAAAGTGCTACCGGTATTAGCATTGATGGCGCAACCATAATCAAACAACATGTACCAATAAACTATTTATATTAATATAGTTAAACTTGAGTGTTTCTTAACGAGACGCTGCTCTGAATATTATTTTAATGATAAAAACAGGCGAACACTGAAGTCTCTTGAGAAAAAAAATATATTGTGGGCACAAGATAAATTACTTTTAATCCATGTTTTTAATGAAAAAAGCCACAATAGAATATATTATGGAATGAACAGATCTTACAAAGTTTTATTGTCACTTTGAAAAGATAATTATCTTGTGTGCACAAGATTTATTTTTTATTTTTCTCAAGGGACTTCAGGGACATTTATTTTAATCTCAGTTGTTTTTGTTGACCTAAGATAGAAGATGGTTATTCATTTACAATAAATGGTTATTAGTGATTAGTTAGTGATAAACTTTTGTTAGACTAGTTTATCAGTGAACCCGTCCGTCACACGCCCACCCCCGCGAGTAAATTATCAACCTGGGGGAAACACTGAATATGAATCCCATCTGGGTCCAATTCCAGTTAAAAACTGGCTTAAATCTTCATAAATCCTTGGAAAAAAAACACATTTGGTGAAACAAATGAGAAATCAGTCCTGATTCGGTTCTGCCTGGTAATGTGAACGCTGCCGCTGGTCATTCCCCTGGAGATGCAGATCATCCTCATTATGGAATTACCATTCCCTCCTCCTTCCCTCATCCGTCTGCCAGCGGGTGGACATGCTGTCACAGGTTTGCCAAATGTCTGTACTGACGGTGTTCGTCCTCAATTCTCTCGTCACGCCGTCTCCCTCACTGCCTCGTTCTAGCTGATGAGCAATTTATCCACCATCTATTTTCATCATTGCTCTCCACTCGTTTCGATCACTGCCTCTCGCTCTGCATCGCTTTGTTCCAAGCTCTGAGGTCAAGCAAGCCATGGAAGAGTGACATTTTTATTACTTCTCTTGAGGCTTTTCCCTGTCCTCGTGTTGACTTGTGATATCTGTTATCTCAGCCGGTAATCTACACTCACACACCGGCTGAGGCACCGCAGTTTTTCACAAGAGCACAAATCTCTTTCCTGATTTTCGCCCACCCCCCTTCAAGGTGATGATTGGGACATTGAGGAGTGTCGTAAGAAATACATTACAAACATGAGGCTTCAGACACCACAATTAGGAGGTAGCATTAGCAGTGGACAGCAAAGCTAGCCTTATGTTAACGCCTTCCTTAAATGGTTCCAATAAAACAACAGGATTCATCTCATTCTTGTTTTAGGACATAGTAAGAGACATAGCAGTAGGCAGGCATGAGTTTTATGTCCTGCTCAAGATACTGGCACAGAGGTATTTGACTCTGACGGGGTTTTTGTCCACGGACATATCCGTAGCCGCGCTCTAGTGAAGCGTAAAAGGATGAATTTGGTTTGCATGAACATAACAGGTGGTGGATTCATACAGTACGACAGTGAAAGTAACGTCTCATTATCTAATAGTACCTAGCGTTCCGTTCTTCTCGGGCCCCTGGCGTTTCTTGTCCCTAGTATTGTGCAGGTTATGATCGTTTTAATGAAAAGTTTCATTTTGTATGAATCAGGTAATTATCTGCAGTTTCATGGAAAGTTATTTTTTGCAGGGGGATTCAATTAAATCTATGAAGTCTGCAACATTCAAATTTCTTCTGGTGGTGCTCCTGCCAAAGCCAGAAGGCCCCCCCAGGGTGCCACAGCTCCATGTTAGAGAAAGGCGGTGTTACACTATTACCACTCCTGCCACCAGTACCACTCCTGCCGGCCACTACAAGATCCCACAGCTGTCCTCATTTTCCACTTTTCACAGTCACGCCATCCTTGCTCCCCTCCTTTATCTTCCCCCAGCAGTTTCATCTTCCTCCCTCCTCCATTTTACATTCCAGTCCTGCACCAGCTCTCCGCTCAACAGAGTTGATGGGAGTCATTCCGTCCTTGTTAGCGCTTCTCTTCCTCCTCCTCCTCCTCCTCCATCGACCCGGCCCTTTTTATTGCTGGAAAACATTTTACGGGGCTTGTTTGTTTGCTCTGTGGCCGTCTTCGCTACCACTCCTCTCTGCCTTTTAAACCTGCTTGTCCTTTTCCGTTCCCCCACAGTGTCTTCCTGACATTTGGACAAACATCGCCGTCTCTGATTCTATTTTCTAGTCCCACATAAAAATGTATCCTCTGCTACGATCTTTCCTCCTCGCTGCTCCAGATGAGCTTTGCAGCGACAAACATCCCCAGAAATCAACAAATCACCAACTGTCGTCTCTGACAGCAGGGGTATTTCCCCAAAATGACCCCAATCCCCTGTGTTGTACAAGCAATCCCTGATTGAACTCCTCAACTAAAGGTTACGACTGAAAATCAGTGTTTTTTTGTAGTTAAAAAAAAAAAAAAGTTATATATATATATATATATATATATATATATATGAATAAAATATGATTCATACAAGAATGATTCAAATGCAACAAATTTGGACTAAATTGGACCAACGGTTGGAAAGTTATGCCTCTAAAAGTGTGAGTAAAGTTTCAACTATTGCAGTAAAATAATATACTGTATAAATCTGGATCTGGACTGAATTGGACCACTGGTTCAGGATCTATAATCCAAAAACTTGTTTGACGTGCCTTCGTGTTTTTTGATGAACTTGGGGCAACTTCAGACTTTATATTGCTATATTATATATATATTGCTATATTATATATATATATATATGCAAATAAATTGAGTTTTTTTCCATACACATGGCCTTTAAAAATCATTCTAATTTCTGCAAATGAATTTCCCTGCAGCAAACACCAAACATTATATTAATATACTCTACTACTCTGTTCTGGGCTGACATCAGACTAAATGTTCTGTAAGGAATAATTGCCTGAAACTATTTCTAAATCTTAATATTGTTCATCTTAAGAGAGCAGGTGTCCACCTTATTGACCATACTGACCTTTACAGTCGATTGAAGAGCAGGATCTCAATCACTGCTGTCCAAAGACCCAATTATTGTGTCTCTATTACATTACACTTATTTTAATAGCTCAGTCTGGGTATCTGAAAATAAAAAATCCAGGTACCAGTGAATGTATTTAGCTTCAAACTCTGAAAATTAGCGCTTAAATCCTACTTGACCTTTAGCAGCTTTTTCCCTACCAATTTGATGTCCTATTCTTTATCCCCCTTCAAAGGAGCGAATGAGAAAACAAAGTTCACAAAGCCAGAACCGATATTAATATTAATGAACGGTTCCGGCTTTTCAAAATGTGTCTTTTGGGTTTTAATTTTCACATTTTGGATATCATTGAATTCCGAAAGTTCATCAAAACAAGCAACTTGAAGTCATCAAACTGGAAAAACAGCTAAATTAATATTTTGATCTATTTCCACTTTATCTTTTAATCTCATTCATTCTTATTGATTCATTATAAATAAATAAGTTGTTCTCCCTCCGAGAGTTCAGTGCCATGCAGTCTACCCTTCACTGCTTTGAAAGTTTCTTCTTCCACATCCATCACTTATTCTTCTCTTAGCCTTTAATGTCCATCATGCTAACAGAGACATATGCTAAAGTTGTAAAACTTGTTTTTAGACCACCAAAACACTTCATTAGATTCAACTAGGATCCTCTCATGCTTCAACCTGGAGTAGAGTGCTTCTATATTTAAATCACCATCACGCCTTTACGTCCTAACCAATTTCTTCATTAGCCATCAGCTAAAATTTAATGAACACCACATTACAAGTTGTCATGCAAATAATTTTGATGACCAACTTAATAGTTTTCTGCCCGTTTTATCTCACCGTTACACAGATGTAGTATAAATAATTGTCTAGAAATCTAATAATAGCAAGAAAAAGCAATCAGACAGCTCAAACCTCCACTAAGGATAAACAGTAGCCCAGGTATAGGAAAACTTTCTGTAGTTATTACCAGCCACTAAATCTACCTGCATCTCCAAAAAACTCTCAGAGTATCTTTCAAATACTCTGTAGCTGCTCATCTCCTGTGCCTTCCAATTCGGTGTCTGTTTAGCCCAGAGAGTCATAAGCTCCACCCATAAAGGAACATCAAAGGATCAAAGACAAATAGACAAATAGAGAATTCGCTACTCAAACCGGTGTATTATGTTATTTTATTTTATTTGAAATGACGCAAAACTTTTTCATCTAGTATACGCCGAAACGGAACTCGTTTTTTTCATGAAAATTTCATCGAAATCCGTTTATAGTCCTCACAAACGAATTGAAACGGATAAAGGGTCCAAAAAGAGTCTGTTACATTTCTCTAAATAAGAGTTTAACCTCCTTAAACATATCAGGTTTGTGTTGATCATGAGGCTGAAAACCGACTGAATTGCCGTCTTCAGATTCGTGTTTGGCTTCGTGAACAAACGACCGACGATGTTCATGCCAACGGTCATTGAAAAGCTACTGGAACCCCCGACAGAAACAGCTGGAGACACTGAAGGCTGATTTAAATCTCCTATCATATCACAGTGAGAGCAACCGGATGACGTCAGTATCGAACGCCAACATCAAACCACCGAAAATCAAAGTGGAGGTGGTGATGAAATACGTTGTTTCATCCTGCTGCGTTCATACAGGAAAACGAAGGCAATTCTAATAATAATGCAAAAATAATTGCAGTTAACTGAATTAATTGGGGTGGTACATTTCTTGAAGACAAATGATGCAAACATGTGTCTCTCTCTTTTGCCACTCCCTTGTCGGCCCGACTGTTTGGGAGATGTAGCTTATTAACACCATAACCGCCAGTCCTAGAATGCTAAATAAATAGGAAGGGAAATCCAACAGGTGCTGCCTCTCTCCTCCACACACTCTCAGGCTAACGCCTTATTACACATATAGAACGGGCGTGGCCAGTACTCGGCCGCTGTTTTAGAAAGGCAGACCCAAACATAGCCGGACAAACACACTGACAGAAGTGCTGTTCAAATATAAGTCACAGGCTTTGAGTGTCGCGTCGTCGGTTTGCTCCGTCAGGGGATATAAGATGATTAATCACACTCTGTGCAGATGGCCTCGCCGGGGAGAGCAAAGAGGAGGAGGAGAGCTGTCCTCGCTCCACCCCGCTCTTATTCCCTACTGGCCTCTGTTTACTCTGATTGTTATTGTTCATTTAAGAGTGGTGTCATGAGACCCACAGTCTGGGTAAGTTTCTACAAGACCGGTGTTTATCTATTCTAAATGACTTATTGTTTAATCAAATGCACTGTTATCGCTCTCTTTCCCATCAAATAAAAACGCTGCAGCCCACACAACTCTCCCATGTACGGCCCATAACGTCCACAACTTCAGATATGTGCCGTTTGCCAGTTTGTGAGCAGACTTTAAATTAAATTATTTTGCTCTCCTTTGCACACAACCCTGCTGCGCTCCGCACACCTCGGCACCCGAGGATCAGAGCAGAGGAGGAGGATGATGGCGATGGCACCAAAGGGAGCCATGAAACAAATAAACGATGAGTAACTTTTGTCCACACTCTGTCATTTCAACATTAATAAAACAAATGTGCCCATTAGACATAAAATGAGGCTCCGTGGCTGTGGGGATGTAAACACAGAGGTTCCGCATGAATGTTAAAAGTGACGCTGGGGGACCTCAACACGTCTGGACCCTTTGGGATTTTAAAATAGAAAGAAGGGAGCATTCTAGCACTGCCTCGGTTTCTATTGAACTCGTCACTGGTGGAGATTTGTCTTAGCCTTGTGAAAAGGAAAATGAAATCCTTTTCTCCACACTCCTGTGTATCACCAGCACCATGTATGCTATTGGGCTGACAGCAGAACCGGCCTCTCGCAGCACATCACAGAGACGCCCAGCTGACTTCACTTTACCCTTTCGGCTTACACAGTACCGGCCAATTCAGGTGTCTTGAGATTTCACTTTAATATAAAAGTTAAAGGTTGAAAGAAAATTGTATGGAAGTATAAAGCTACCGCTGAGGGTTTCAAAGACTCTATAGAGCAGCACCGGTTGTAGAGAGAGCGAGCGAGAGAGAGAGAGTGTCCCCTCATTCAGTGTATTGAACCGCCTTTAAGATACAAAATCATATCCTATGGTAAAACTATTTCATAATCCATTACAAATTTTGACAATTGCCCTATTCTATTGTAGTCTGGGACATGATACCAAAATAATTATACACCCGTTCAAAATCTGTCTCTAGAGGAAACGCACTGACATCGCTTTACAGTTTCCTGGGGACTGCAGTGATTCCTGTAGTTCTCCAATAAACAGGTCGGATTCCTTCATGACTGTATTTGTAACAGTCTATATAAATATTCTATTCCACTTGATCAAAGAGATGCCTCTAAATTCTACACACTGCACCTGTAAATGTATAAGAATGTGTTCTCTGGTGGTGCTCTCAAATATTTGTTCTAGAGATAAATTCAAGATCATCAATCCAGAAGTGGTCATACATCTATGTATGTATATATGAACGTTTGTCAGTAGTACTTATGTAATTATGCATTTGTGCGTCTGACAACGGGACAAATGTGATTATCACCGAAATAAATCAAACCTGAATCTGTTTATTTAACTTAGTATTCTGATTAAAAACTGAAACTACACAGCCCTGTGTGGTGAGAAATGGGATGTGAACCTGCTAAAAGCTGACAAATCACTTTAAAACATTTGGTCTGCTCCTTTTGTGGAAAATAACTTATTAAATGACAATACTGGGCTTTATTGAATCTTTTTGTGACCTTGTCAATATAGGAACGTTGGGATGTTGTCAGTTTTAGTGGCTTCCTCCCAGGTGGCGTCAACCACATCACAGTCATTTCACCATTCTGTCAATCTATCCCCCATAATGCTCCACTGCACAGGTGGCGCCTTACTTCAATATGACCTCCCACCAGGGTAACGGACTAGGGCTTATAAGGAGAGTTCAGATATTAGATTGTTTATCCAGGAAGTGAAAAAA
This sequence comes from Lophius piscatorius, assembly GCA_009660295.1. Taxonomy (NCBI): domain Eukaryota; kingdom Metazoa; phylum Chordata; class Actinopteri; order Lophiiformes; family Lophiidae; genus Lophius; species Lophius piscatorius. Next base: position 72,390 of record VRLP01002418.1, on the reverse strand, counting down.
GCTTTTCAGGGGGTTTGGGAGAAAACTTTTTACATGTCAAGTCAGAGCAATACTCAGGATCGACATCAGTCAGATCACATGATTTAGAAAAATTAAATGGAGATTCTTCCATTAATTTAAGAGCTATTACCGACCTCTAAACTACCAAAAACTCCCACAAACTCTCTCATTCCATCCCAGATACTCAAGAACTGATCATTTCTCCTCATTCTCTTGTGCCTCTCCTGTGTTTCTGCTTCTCTTAGTTGACGTCACTGCTCCAAACGGCTTTATTTAATTGAATTTAATGTTATTAACATTGAATTTAATGTTATTTAATTGAATTTAATTGAATTTAATTGAATTTAATTGATTATTTTATTTCATTTATTTAATTTGCCTTTAATTTTATTTAAATTAATCAAATTATTTTTTTTATTTAAAGTGCTACACAACACAACCCCACCTAAATGTTTTCATCTCGAGGATAAGCCATAATCTACCTCTGGATAAAATTTCATGCAAATCTGACCATTAGTTTTTCCATGATCTTGCTAACAGACACACACGCTGAGGTAAAAATATTTCCTCCTCGGCGAAGGTAATAACAAACAGATTGTAGTTTGTCAGAGAAAACGTGATGTTTTCCGGTGAAGCCTAGAGGTGAGGAGACAGTCTGATGAGGAATGGACGCTCTGCAACCTGTGAGCCTGCAGCGAGTTTATCAGACGGACAGAGCAGGCAGGGAGGAGAAAGTGGAATGTGAATGGGAGCTAATGGGGAGAATATGGAGATGGAAAATAAATAGCACTGCTCAAGGGCTGCAGCCAAAATCTTTCGGTATCTGTTCAAGATGAACTTGCTGTTTAACGCTTCCGTTTATTATATTCCATTCATATTTTATAATTCTGTCGCAACTTAAGCGCAACAATCGCCCACAACTTGGCCACGGATAGAAACCCGCCGGACCAGCACTAGAACCAGGCTGCTACACGATTCAAGAAAAAATAAAAATAACACTGAATGAAACAGTTCTAGGATGTTTAGCGATAAAAACTGTTATTGGATGGAATGATAACTGATGAGGATCCACGTCGTCTTTGAAGCTCCCCCTAGGGGTAGATATACACAATGGAATTTTATCAAAATCACACCGGCTCTTCCTCACACTAACGACTGTGATGTTATAAATTTTGAAGATGATTCTTCAAATAGTTTTTGAGGGTTAGGGTTTTCATGAAGGGCCTGTTGTGACGATTCCATAATATCTCAGAATGTTCGGGTTGTAAATACTTTTACTTGCTGACTGTATAAAACCACTCAAAAACTGAACCAGAGATGCCGACGCAATGCTCCAGACAATCTAGTAATACACATTCAGTCGACAGTATCAAAAGCAGCATTCAGCCCAGCAGTACCAGAAGAAAGGAACATCGTCGACTCTGGACATCAAAGCCAAACCCCTGCAGCTCTTCCCACCTTCACGCCTCAGGCAGAGCAGAGGAGACGGACGGAGTAATCCAACCTCATACCCTCGTTCAACCGGGGTACCAGCCGACAACTAAGTAGTCGAGGAACTTACAGGGTCTCTGTACCATCGCCGCACCACTAGTGGGTACAGAACCACCCTGATAGATGTATAACATTGATGACAAATATGGATGGTATATAGTGTATGTGGTAAACTTGCTGTCAGCGACTACAGCGTAGGTCTACTTGTTGAACTACAGTCTCCACCGATCGTCAGGGCAAGTTCAAACTTTATGACAGGCACTTCAAAAGCTTAACGAAGCACAGAAAATACAGAAGAAATCATAATATATGCAATTTAATAGGGTTGGAGAGATGTCCACAGACTGACAGAAAGTACAATTGATTTCTAGCAGACGTAGACAAAGACGATTCTTCTTCTGACATCTGGAGGCCAGAGAGAAGAGGTAGAACTCCACAGGTGTGGGGTCAATTCAACTTCAAACAATAAGTACAAACGGAAAAAAAGGAGGAGGCTCTCTGAGTGGAGTACACGGCATCATGACTCGACGTTCACACGGCCTCCTTGGCAGAGGGTTAAATGATGAATCTGGGCTCCAACTGAATCCGCTGGACGTTTCATTAAATTAGAAATCACATTGATATGGTTGGTCTCTCATACGGATTATTGAATAGCTAAGAGCTTTAGTCAAAATCCAATTTTTGGTCGGCCGTTAATGTTCCTTCTTATTTTAATTGCATTTATGGCAGCTTCACCCACTGAGGAACCAGTAGGACCAGCTTTTATCCACACCCGTGAGCAGGGACTGCTCCTCCACCCTGGTCATTACGGCTGACTCACTCAATCGGTTACTGGTGAAGTCTACGGATTAGCTAAATGGGATTTGGAAATGAATTAGATTGGGTGGATTTGTACAGCTTACTCTTCTTCTGACTCTGCCATATTGTCCCGCTGTCTCTGCTATTCTACTCTCTCCTACTTCTGAGCTCCACACCGACTGATGCCACAGAAGGGCAGATTCATTTTCAGTATTCGTCTTGACTTCTTTCACTCGTCTTCTTGTTGAAGGCTGCCGTACAAATAGCCTTTATAGCTTTTTGCCTAGCGTGGTTTCACAGCTCTTCTCGACTCTAAAAAGCTCAAACCTCAGTCAGGTTTTTGTTTTTATTTGTTCAAGCCTTCATTTTTAACCCTTGTCATCTCAACTCGAGTGCAAAATAATCGTCTCTAGCTTTAACACCAGTTTATTACTTCTGCCAATGAGGTTATGTTTTCACTCCTGTGTTTGTGTCTGTGTATCTGTTCGTATATTTGCTTACAGCATGGATTTGCATGTAAATGTACACAGAAGTAGATTTTGGCACATCCTAGAGGTGATTACATTTTGGGGTTTCAAGCAATTCAAATAAAATAAAATAAGCCGTTTGATAAGTAGTGATGTCATAATTTGACTTTTGCTGCCTTCGATCCTTTGGTTATTTAGATCTTTTTATTAAGTTGAATCTGGGGCTCAGTTTCAAGAGTTCCTTTGTTTATTTTGATATTCACTAGGGGCTGCCTCAGTGGGCTGAAAAGAGAAGCTGAAGTGGAAAGCGCAGGAGACGAGTGGTTACAGAGTATCTGAGAGATACTCAGAGTTTGTTTGTGATAAAATGTTAAAATTATTAGCAGTCGAATCATTCTTCTGCTCATGTGTCATGAAAATGTTTTTTTCTTCCATCGCTGCATGACAATCCCCCCTGCCCCCTTCCAACAAAGTAGAAACGCTGTGGGATGTGACATTTCACAGCCCAACAGGGAGAAACATTGAAAAAGGACAAAATGTTAACACTGTCATCTTTTCAGCTCGCTGTTTACTCTGATCCCGGGTCACCCTTCTGTCTACCACCTGACCTGACTCGACCTGCATGACCCCCTCCTGCCATCTGCAGGGACTTATTTTTGACCCCAGCCACACGATGTCTATTTGCTGCTCTTTTTGGATGTTTTAAGTGGGATTTTTTTCAGTTGCTCTTTGTCCCTCTGTCACTTTTCCAGCTGCTCACAGCACTGCAGCAAACGCGGCTTTCCTCGCCTCCCGCATTCCCCCACGTTTATCCCTCGCCCTCAGTCTCTTATAGGTTTGTTTCATCTCTTGCGGGCGGGAAAATCGCACTTGGTATCACATTGCATATTGAAGGGGCCTTATTATAAAGAAAGCCAACTTTCACACACATACATCTGCATGCACAGACCTCTAGCCATGTGACTAAAACATTGCTGAAAATCAGCAAAGAAAATCTACCTCCAAAACCCAACTTTTCAGGAAGCCCAAACAAATGCAGTGTCACTTACATTCACTGATGTGTCTGATGCGTATGATAAAGGGCTGAAGGGCACGTGTTTCAAACCCCTCTGCTGGTTTTTCCTCTTAGTCTTTGTCTTTTATGGCCATCTTCTTTTTCCACCAATAACAGTTCACCCCATCGCCCCCTCTCTCTCTTCATTCTCTCTCTCTCTCTGTCCTGTTTCTTTCTTCTCTGCTTTCACTCTTCGGAGGGCTCCTCATTTTACTGGAACGATGGATGTAAGGCTGAGGCCATCTGCGGCAGCAGATAAACCCCCCTCACAGACACACACACACCCCCACACACATACAGAGGCAGGAACACAGACCGACGCGTATCACCTGTAAACACAAACATGCTTCAAGAACACACCGACGCACTTAGTGAGCACAAACCGAGAGAGACAATGTTAACACAGCATTAGAGACACCCCCCACTGCATCCAGAAGATGGTTATGTAGGACACGGAACCAACTTAGACATGTTCCACATGTCAGGAGAGATGGGGGGGATAGCAGAGGAAGATGAAAGGAGATGCCAGTAAGTGTAAAATTAACTAGATGAGAGCTGAAAAAGATGACCAAGGAATGAGATGAGGAAACGTGGGTTAGGGTTGGGATAAGGGAGTCGGGAGAGACGGTGGAAAGATATGAAGGGGATAAAGGAGTGTAAAGAGGCGTTGGTGGATGGGGATGGAGAAGAAAAGCCTGAATGATACGCAGTGAAGACAGAAAGACGAGAGAGGATTCGATGCTCATATAAAAATGTGCTGAAAACATGCCCCGCGAACACAGACCCTAAAAAAGCCTTGGCTGTCATCCATGACACAAAGGTATATCCCCAAAAAAGCCCCCAATCCCCTGCCTTGGAGAAACACTCCCCCTGGTTGAACTCCTCAAATTAAATGTGCAGTTTGTCTGGGAAAAAACTGCTTTTCATTAAAAAAAAATATAAAAAATTCTCGCCTTACTGAGTAAAATATATTATATTAGAGACTAGTCTCCTCTAGTTCATTTATATTCACTAAATCTGGATTCAATCCCACACACTGTTTAAAAATGACGGCCCTAAAACATTGAGAAAAAGCACCCCCCAGTGTCAGGAATATACATTCGACCTTTCCCAAAATCCCTCCAGTTCTTCCTCGCACTGACGACTTTGTGGCTGTCAAATTTGAAAATGATCCATAGTATGCTTATAGTAAAAAAAATGTTTTAAAAAGCCCCCCACCCTTAGTGAGTATTTACAAGATAGATCCCCTCTAAATTGAAGATAAAGCTCCAACTAGTTTTGTTCCATAAATCAAAATAATTTATTATTTCTTTTATGTATGTGCATGCTATGTTGATGTAAACATCATCACCACATAGTGGACAATATGATTTCGGTTCTGAAACTGTGGCCAAGGTCCCAGAGAGGTTCAATGGCTGGTCAGCTTAGATGATATCAGTAAACAAATATTTGAAATGAAAGGAGAAACATCCCGAACTAAAAAGTTTATGCTCAAGGTGAACGATAGCAAACAGAAAACAATGGCCTCCACAGAGACAGGTCTCCATTCAGTCACAATAAATGCTTTGTAATTTGTTAGAGAAAACAATGCAATGTTTTTTTTAGCAATAATCATATTACACACTGTGCAATCATCTATGAATAATATATTTCTTCATTATACATACATTGTGGATAATATGTGTGATAATGTGTACTTTGCAGATCCAGTGGTCAGTCAGGATCGTACATCTGTTTCATCATTCTTTCCCCTGATCAAAGACCACCTACTGATGTTCTCTTCCACAGAGGCAGACGTGTGAGGGACACAACGTCTGTTTTATAAAATACCTCCTCATTCAGTGTGTCAGAAACAAAGGCCTGCTGTCACACTAATACCAAGCCTCAGGAGGACACGACAAGAGAAAAATAGTCCAGGAGATAGCCCTCTTCAGTCACTCTGCTCCTGCATTAACATGCAGAGAACGTTCTGTTATTACAGCGGAGTCGCCTCGTCTCGGAGGAAACATGCAGATGCCGTCACTAATACCAATTAAAAGTTGTGACTTTGCCAAAGAAAATGAGGTCAGACTCCTGCTGTGATTAGGCTGGCTTTATCTGCCTCAGCCACCGAGGGTATCTAGGAATTACTTTAAATGACCCAGCTTACTTCTCCTTACTGAGACTACCGGTACTACTGGTCCAAATCTGAGAACCTGAGCCACACTACAGTTTATGTTATTAGAACGAAAACGTTAACCAGCTTACTCTAAATGTGCACCGCACTGGAAGCGCATCAGGTTACAAGCCAGTTATCAAATCTGATAAGGAAGTGGTGTTTGGTACAGATCCAATTCACTGTAAAAACAACCTTACTAGAGAGAAGCCAAATATACTTAAATCATAATACAATAATCTTGAATTTAGCACACGAAAAAAGAAATTGGGCCATGAAACTAAGCAAACATGCATTTAATAATAGTGTATCCGTTATTAATCCCATTCTAGTCCAAATAAAAGTACAAGATGCCAAATGTCTTTAAAAAGAATTTCATTACTTTTATAAATAAGAAGAATCTTGTTGCCCTGCTGGGATAAAATGTAAACCATCACTGTACCTTGTTTCAGGTTAGAACTAGCTCATTATTAGCTGGAAAATCACACTCAAATATATCTAAGTCAAATAAATTTCCTTAACATAAGATAATTTCTCTGATGTGAGACAAGCTTGACGTTATTGGTTTTCTTTGGCAACAAAAAAAACAAGAAATCTCAGAGAAAAATTTCTTGAAATTGTTTTTTTTCAGTATGCACTGGTAATACCAACTTGATACACGTTATTACCCGCCTAAAGTACATTTTGATGTCTTTGCTCATCCCACACTACTTAAGACTAAAATGAAGGTCTAGCAAGAGTTTACAAAAGTGACACACCTTCATCATTAGCCTCTCATCAGCTGCTCTCTTTAAAGATATGATTCTCTCAGTTCACCTCGCCATCTCCATCCAATCCTCACACACCGTTCAGCCTTATCATTCAGTCCCAGCAGAGTCATCAGCCACAACCACCAGTATCCAGATTGCAAGGGGCGTATACCCGAGTCTGAGCCACCAAACTCTAGTTTTATTATCGAGTAAAGTAATGACTTTGTATCATCTGATGTCATTAACAGTCATATTTACTTCATCCTCTGTCTTTACACCTTAACGGACTGGAACAGAACGTCAAAAAAACAATGTTTGTAAAAATGTACATTATGATTTCAGCTCAATCATTCCATGGTGATTTTTTTTTCCTCATCATTATAACACGCAAAAAGAAATTGAGCCCAATGTCCTAAAATTCACAAATGGAGCCATAAATGTTATTCAAGCATTAAATGGAATTATGGTTCTGAAAAGGCCCACAAATTCAAATCATCCATAACACTCAAATATCAATTAAATTGCAAAGTCGTGATGTCCGTTGTAGTAAGCTGTCAAAGTTTATTTCTTTAATGGGCGACATGACTGATGTTCAGAGATCAGCAATTTCAGCGCAGTGAATCTTTTTTTTTGCTTTAAACACTAAAAACTAAACCCTCTCAGCGAAAAAGTGCTCTTAGGGAATGATTGCAGTGACAGCTCACTTGGTACAAACTGCAGCCAGCTTACTAGAATCACTAAGTGGACGGACGCACGCACACACACACACACACACACACTGACACACAAACACAGACATACAGCAGCCACGTTGCGCATTGTGCCAGTCTTCACTAATGTGCGGGGGTTTGCAAAAAAAACTTACATGGGAGCTCACTGCTTTGAGTCAACAGTAGCAAAGTGAGAGAGAGAGTCATGCCAGTTCCTCCATCACATCAGCACACACACACACCCAAAATAGATTACATAAACCTCCTCCCCAGTGGGAGACTGGGGAAGAAAAAAAGAGACTGATTGTGTGAGTGAGACACCTCAGAAAAAAACAGATGTGGACCAGGGGTGCAGAAGTGGGCGTACAAACAAACATCTGATGTTGGTATTCTGATTCATAGCGATTGATGAGTTCAGTCTGATGAAGGTGCTGATTTGAGGACAAACACCTCGAATATCTGAGACCGGCAGGAAGTGTTGGACGCCTAGAGCTGCCTGTGGTCAGACTTACCGTCAGTCGTAGTTTCCCCATTTCTGTAGTTTCTGTGCATACGCGGGGGTCAGAGGTCATGTGTAGGACCGCATATTCACCCATGAAGTTTGCTTTTTATAAATACCATATGGCGTACGCCTTCTTTAGCGAATAAGTGGCGTTTATAAATGCAGCCCCTGATCAGGGAAAGACAGTGCATGAAATAATAGGAGAAACGAAAATTTCAAAAAAAGGATTTCCATGTATGAAAAGAAAACAGGGAGAGAGGGAAAGACAAATAGGGCAGCATTAGAAATAGAGAGAAGGAGCTATTTTGTAAAAAAAAATTGGAGGCAGGGGACCAGGTGTAAACAAAGAGGAGGAGAAAGAGAAGGGAGGAATCCAATCTAGAAATAAAGTGGTTAGGGATGGGCGAGCAGGATAGGGATCGGGGGTCTGAGAAGTGACAAATAAGAGGAAGACCATATAGAGCATTGGAAGGAGGGATGAGGAGATAATATGTAATGTATAAATAAACAAAAAGGAAAAAACTGAATAATTGAAGAATTAGATGTGGAAAAGAGAAGAAAATGGAGCCGAGAGCTGCAAAACCAAAGAATGAAAAAAGGATATGGGCAAAAGAGGAAAAGGAACAGAATAAGAAGAAATTGAGGAGGAAAGAGAGAGGGGTATAAGTAGACGGGGGAATACAGTGTGAAAGTGGGGTGAAGGAAGACTGGGAAAGAAACGTAAAGCTGCAAAAACAAATCAACTGACAGCGGTGGGAGAGACGAACGAGCCAGAGGCGTACGAGAGAGAGCGCGAGAGAGAGACAGAGAGAGAGCGCGAGAGAGAGAGCGCGAGAGAGAGACAGAGAGCGAGACAGAGAGAGAGACAGAGAGAGAGCGAGAGAGAGAGACAGAGACAGAGAGAGAGAGAGAGAGCGAGAGACGGAGACAGAGACAGAGAGAGAGATGAGAGAGTGAATAATAACTTGAAATGGGAAACTAGCGGAGGAAAATATGGAATTTGAAGAGGGCAGATAACGGCGGAACACAGAGTGGGGATGAGGAATGAGAGGAGTTAGGAGGAAGGGATGAGGGAGCTGGGAAAAACATCAGAAAGGAGAAAGAGAAGAGGTTGGACAGTGGGCAAATTCACTTACGGACACACGCAGACACACCTGTACGCGTGTTGACACCTGTGCAGGGCGCGGCGCCCACATGCACAAACGCAGACACAGCAGGAAATTGATGGCGACAGCAGCGAGTGAGGAGGGCAGATGGAAACGACTCCGGAGGGGAATGGGTGAGAGGTATAAATAGGAGGAGAAAGAAAGATATAGCGGGGCGGAGGAATCTCCGGCGTGGAGCATACCAATTACTACACACAGGGTTATATACAGGTATAAAATACGAGCAGACGGGCAGATGTGTATGAAAACAACACATCACTATTTGCGCCCTGTGTGGGTTTATTTCCACAGAGCGGTAATCTCGTTTCTGCAGGAGCATTGTTGTTGTTTACTGTTGCTCTTGTTGACGGGGTGATCACTCTTGCATTGTTCCAGACAAAACATGCATAGGTGAGGTGACCAGGACAGGAAGAAAGTGTTTATTTTACTCACATGTTTAGCTCAGGATGCACATCAGGATATAAACAGGACAGTTTTCGCCCTGGACTCTCGCCTTAAATTTGTGTCTGCCGTTTAACGGACTTCAATGTAAGAATTTATCATTTGAAATGTTTATGTTACTATAATTTACAGGTGTTAAAGATGATTAAATTACCACAATTAAGATTGTTTGAAATGTATTTTGTTCAGTACCCATGGCAAACATATCTTGGAAAGCATCCTGGTACAGAAGAGTAGACATTGATTTGCCCCTCTGGTTTCCTGATGGTCAGTGGGTCCAGTTAGAACCTTAGATCCATAACTTCTAATACTTCCATGATCATCTGTATATATTTATCAGTATGTCTGTGGCATACAGAAATATAATTTGGGATAATGTAAAAAGCAACTTATCACACTTCCCTTCCGTCTAATTAAAATTCTGCTAATTTTGCAGTACACAATGTTATAACACATTCTAAAAAACAGACATCTATTTTTAACACTGGCCATCTTTCCAATGGTTCCTGCTTGTTACCAGTTAATTCAATAATCTTTGATCTTCCATTTTATAACTAATTTTCCTGGTGCAACAAGTTTGTTCTCAGTGAAAGTATTGGAGCTAAGCTAGGCTAAGAATAGCAGCTGTGAGAGCCAGCAGATATGAAATCTCCTGCTCCTGCTGTGCGAGTATGGGTGATTTGTCATCATTGTCAGGTGTTGGCCTGCAGGGCATCATCTGTTTAGCCTGTTTGTGTGTCTGTCTGCAGCTAATATATGATATTAGTGGCTGTTTTTTCTGGTTTGTGAACAATGTTTGAAATAGCAATTTATTGACAGCTTTGTTTTCTACCACTGTTTGAGATGCAAAGCCGCAACATCGACATCAGTTTGTTCATCTTGTTTCCATGAGGTCCAAGAACAAGATCACCACATTTGCACTGTGTTAACTGACATATGTGATGTCAGAGTTTTTTGGTGACGTTTTTTCTTTCAAACAGACATTTTAGATGAGAGGGGCACCGATCGATCAGCGCCGGGTTGGCCTGTTTGATTAAGCCGACAATCGGTCCAGCGGCCTCACTTGAGGCCGTTTGGGTGACGGTTACACTGATGCTCCATACACGCACACCAAGCATGAGCTACCACTACTGCAAACGTCTCACAAGTTAACCAGAAAACACAAAGCTGGCAATTTGTTAAACCTAAACCAACAAAATAACCACGAAAACATTCTTCACAACTAACTTAATCAAACACTTCAAATTTAATCACCCCAAAGAACATGGCAAGTTAAGGGGCTAACGTTAGCACAGCGGATAAAGCTAGCGAGAGCTCAGAGCCAGCCAGGAGCCAACATATAACGTATCTATTACTAAACGAGGTGTACAAAGTTTAATTTTCACCTCGAAATGCCACTTGGCGGGTACATTTAAATTTACATTTTAACTGTTGAGAATATATGCACAATGCCAACTAGCTTTATTACTTCAACTGTAATCCTTTAAAATGAAAGTACTTAAATTATATTACTCATAATTTTGATACTTAAACAAAAAACAACAACGAATCGGCTGTTCAGACTTTATGCAAATCTGATCGATGCCCCTCTATTTGTGGCCTGCGGTGTCTGCTCTCCCGATGGAGCTCTATAGTCTAGTTAATTTGCATTTTGATTTGCAATGCATTGTTCTACTTAACGGCGTCTAGTTGCGAATTTCTTTAATAACTTAACCTCGTCGGCTCCATTGTTCTTCTGCCTCACCTTCATTTACTATTCTTGATACAACAAACGCAATTCCAATGATTTAAGTGCCTTTCCCCAAAACACAGGAATTCATTACTGCTCTCAACATTAGGAGGAGTTCTATCTCTCCCTTATTGAATGCAGGTAGAGTCACAGCAATGATCCCGAAACAAACTATTACATTGATTGTTTGGATTTCCTTTGTGGCGTTTGGAGACAGGAGACCCCGGTCTGAATATTGAGTGTGTGACAGAGCATTTCAGAGAGCGCACTCATGCATGTTTCCCCAGCATTCAATAATCTTTGCTCTTTGACGGAGGAGTGATTTTAAAGTGTTTACCCAGGAAATGTCTGTAGGAACAGGAAAAAAGAAAATTAAAAGAGAATGCAATTCAACATCAAAAGCTCAAACGTCTTCAATAATTTCTGTTTTGAGTACTGTTCATTCTTTTTCAGTTGTACTAGCAAATACTTCTGCCCAGATTGGACATAAATATTAAGAATATTTCTCTGGCTTTTATCAGTGAATAAATACAAAAGGTACGGGACAACCAGCGGAGAGAGCAGACGGAAATGAGAGGTGTGAGTGACAGGAAAGGTGGGCAGAAAGTGACAGAGTAATTGGACAAAACTAACTAATGCGTGCGTGGAAAAGTGAGTGGAGAGAACTCTAATGGAGGAACAGGAGAAATGTCACCGTCGAAAATACTGGACTAATTTGGGAACATAATTAGTATGGTGATAGCTTTCTAAAACGGAATTGAAATCGTGGCAAACTGAAAAGTAGAAGGGAGAGAAATAAGTGGGAAAAAAAGTAAAATAGGTCTTAAGGAAAATAGTCTAATATTAAGATGGTACATCTTACGCTTTCATAGTGATATATTGCAGCTAATATTGAGCTACTTTGAACCAGTAACAAACTCAAACGATGGTTTGAGTAATACTCCCGCTAAAATACTGATTGTAAGGAAATCAATGAGTCAATAAATTACTCCTAGTTGCTTGTAATTAGCTAAACTTGGGTCCGTTTCTGTAACTCATTGGGTGGAGTGATGGTGTTCCATTTGGAGGAGCAGCAGGTCAGCGGTTCGAACCTAGCACGTGTCAAAGACAGAGAAATAATTTCACTATATTGTTCTGTGTATGACTAAAAATGGGATAATAAAGGAAACATTATTATTGTTATTATTATTATTATTATTGTTGTTACATTTGAGCATTTTTGTCGGGCTTTAAGGCACATTACGGTGTTTCAGTGGCTATGTTTTTAATCCCGTTTTAAAAATAGTGAAAAAAACAATGTCCTCCATTTAAAGATTTTTTAATTTTTTATTATTTCTTAATTCAAAGACAATTTGATTAGAATTGAAGAATATGTGTCTTCTTTCAAGGAATGGCTGTTTTTTCTCTTTCTTCACATTACACAACACTAGAGACAAAAGCTGAAGGAGGGGAGTGGCCAGGGTTGGAATCTTCACCATTCTTGTCAAAGTCAAAAGTGGATTTGTTGGAATTTGCCGGATGCATAGCTGCAGGTATGTTTGCCCCTGCAGGTGAGTTTCTCAGGTCAAGGTTCCTAGAGTTAACCTGGCAGCATGTCAACCATGTGTGTGTGTGTGTGTGTGTGTGTGTCCCTCAAACTATTTCTATTTACCAGTTCTAGTGGGCATTTATTCCTGTAGTGCAGTTGTTATATTTAGAATAAAAAAATTAGATCCCTAAAGGTTTGAAACTCAGAATCTTCCACCAACCACTGAATCCTGTTGAAACGAGTGAACAACATCAGCAGGTTCCACTTGAAGGTTAACCGGTTGTTTGCTCTCATCAGAGAAGAATACTGTATACTTCTATCAGCACTTTATCTACACAAAATGAAATAAAACGAAATCCTAGTCGTACAAGAATCCACATTATTTAAGATGTCAAGTAGTGAATAATAATCAGAACATAAATAAATAATGGGCTGATGAAATAATGGGGTCAATGTGGATTTTTATTATTTCACAAGCCAGAAAATTAAACATAGAAACAACACAAACTTAAACGTGTCAAAAAACGACCCCCACCTTAAGGGTGGATTCACATGGATGTCGGTTGTTTCTGATGTACATGAAAGCATTTCATCTGTTCTAAATGCAACACGACGGTCTGAAATTTGGTTTAAAAGAAATAATTGTTAATAGAGGATGGACACACATTTATTCACAGAGCTTCCATATTCAAAGACACCCACACGAACACACACACACACACACACTGTAAAAACCCATCCTATTCCTTTGAGTCAAGTGTGCAAATGTGTTCTAATAAAAGAATCTAGACAGATGCATGTTTGGGTGAGGTGCTACGAATACAGAGATGGATGGTGGGGATGTTCACTGATGAGGGGAAAGCACTGATTTATGGGAAGACAGCTGAAATCTTTTTAAGCTCAGATTGGTAGGGAGGGAAAGTAGGGAAGCTAGCTGGATAGCTTCATGCGGGCTGTAGATTCTGTCAGTGAGGGAGTCGGGGTCCTACACTTTCTGAAGAAGTCCATTATTTTCAGGAAAAAAAAAAGAAAGAAAGAGGGAAGGCAAAGCGAGGAAGAGGAAAATTAGAAGGTGAAATAAGAGGCAGAGCAGCAGGAGCAGGTGAACAGGAACACCAGGAGGTGCTTTAGTATCCGCTACCTTTTGGTGGAGACCAATAACGTGGCACAGACGTATGAGGGGAATGTAATAGAGGCTGAAGGATGAGGTGAAAGGATTGACAAGGTCACTGGATGGACAGCAGGATGGAAAGTGAGAAAGATGCATCTGGAAATAAGGTATTAGGAAATAGGAAATGGTTATATTGAACGGCAGAAAGAGAACGGATCACATCACAGAAGATAAATGGAGTTATGTGCGAGGATAGATTGATGAAAGATCAGCAGATAGGAAGACAAAGGTAGTAGTGTGATAGCAGTTCCCTCGTTGGTGCTGAGATGCGGCTAAATTCACACTCCACAGATCCCCTTCACTCCTTTACCTCAGCACAATGTGAGCATTGATCAAGCCCCTCCCACCTCCACTTCTGTTTCTCCCTGCAGAAATATTTCCCCTCCTTAGTTTACAGGATTTTAGGAGGATTTTGAGCTTCAGTGAACGCTCTTCATCATCCACTTATCACAATAAAACGAGTAAAGGCTTTTCCAGCCGTGTGTCACCAGTCACAGGGCTGATGTGCTCTGAGGTCGGTGGGTACACTGGAAACAAGACAGAAAAAAAATTGGCTGAAAATATGAAATGTCAAGGTGCCACTTTAAAACTCTCCCCTCTTTGCTTGCTCCCTGTTTCCTTGATCCCGAAGCACTCTCTCCATCCCTCCCTGTCACTTGTCCACAGAGCTGCCTCTACCCTCCTGCTTTGACATCCATCACTCCACATCCTCGTCTCACGCCTCACCCCCCATCCCTCGCAGCAGCACCTAGGAGTTGCATTCCCGATAGTCAACTCTTCCATCTCCAGCTTCTCTGACTGAAAACTGTATTTTATTTCTTTACTCTGCCGCCTCACGAGACGAAGCATTTTTATGATTTTTTTTTAAGACTAGCTCCAACCGAATTCAGTGCATATCAAAACGCGGAGAGAAAAAGCATGATGTAATAGAATTAATGGAAATGCAGTCAGGATAGTAAATATTACACTAAAACTACTTATTAGCCGAGATATTCTCATTTATTCCGGTTTTGCTCCCAGAGAAGCAGCAAAGCTCCGTCACTCAGAGCTGCCAATTAAAAACAACTCTTCCTCCTTAACACTCAGCACTACGAGAAGCCATTTTAATACTTATATGATCAATGATCATTTATTCCCATTCATACACATGTATAATTTAACATGTTTAATTGAGATTCATTGGTTCTAAAAAAAAAAATCCTAAAAATATATCTAATCCATTGAATTTATGCAATTAATTTAAATGCAGAATATTGAGCGATATCTAACTTATAGTGCGCCATTTTCAGTGCGAAGCCTGTTAACATATTAGCTATTCATTGGCCAGCAGAACCGTCCACCTCAAGGGACACTGGATCGCTGAGAGGTTGGACTGGATCAGCGTGAAAGGAATTCAATTACTACTTCTGGGAATATGGAATTAAAACCGGATAATAATTCCATAAGTAGCCTAGGAGAAGCAAAAACACCAAGGAATAATCCATCAGAGCAGGAGGAAGGATCTAACAACTCCGTAAATATATTACAGCACAAACTATTTTATCGTGACAATTTAGGTTTGTGTTTTTTTTGGGTAAAAATAACTAAGAATTTTTATTACGACAATTAAAATATGGAGGTTTCATTGCATTATTGAAATACTAAAACATTGTGGAATTTCATAATTGTGTTTAATAACATCACCATAAAAATATATTTTTTTTAAATCAGCTTAATTGTGTGCAGTAAATGACAAAGACAACACGGATGTTGTTTGCATCACACGACTTAAACCTTCGACTATTAAAACAGTGGAGTTCAATAGCATTAATGCAACCCAAAAATTCGATAAAATAATTGGATTAGGTACGCAATTGTGTTTAGTAAATTCAACACAACTGTGTTAAGTACATGTGACGGGATTGTACTCATTAAATTCAACACAAATTTGTTCATCAAATACTGAATTATGTAGCACTTAAGATGTTTAGGTGACATTTGCTCAAAACAGTTTATGAACTCATACTTTTATAATCTTTCATCCCATTTATTCAACTTATTTTTTGGACCAGTTAACTAAGTAAATGTGTGGTTTTATTTCTCAGGGTGCAGAATTGTGACGTTTTCTATCTAGCTCGAAAAAGTACAGATGGGAGTTCTGCAACTTTTGGAGCTAGAAATCTCATGTTCATCTCGTGGGCTTTTACTTCCTCGTTTCATAAATCAAGGACTGCAGTCTTGGAGAGTATTACAGTATTTCATATTTGACATCTTATTGAAATGGAAGCGAACTACTGAGACAAACATAATGAAGCAAAGACCAGGCAGTAATGTTAGAAGCTCTTTTGGAAAGAACCAACCTATAAGGTCAACTTCAACAACTCAAATGATTGGTAAGACTCAAAAATACTTTAGATATTAGATTTAGATAATACTTAGATTTTATGCTCAGTGATACTTGATTCAATTGAGTGCTCCCAGTAAAATGTATTAATTATTATTTTTTTAACAGTGTAGGGACGCATTCATTCATGCTGCATGATAATGGCAGACAGGAGGCAGGATGGAGTGGTGTGGGTGGTGGGGAGGGTTCATCACCCTGTTGACATCAGCTATGTGGCTAAATGGTGTAGAAAGGATGGGAGTGAGAGAGATGAGGAAGAGATAAGAGCGAGATGTGCTTAGAATAGCAGGGCTCATATGAGGAGGAGGAGGGGGGGAGGGGGCATGTATGTTATTTTAAGGCGAGTGGTAGGCAGGAGGGAGGAATCGAGTGACGTCGAGGGAGCCGAAGGATGAAAGCCAGGGTTGAAGCAGAAAGTTGTTGGAGTGTGAAGGTCACAAGCTACTCTGTGGACTCTGGGTAAATCACTACGAGGCAGAAGCAGCCATTCTGACAGTGATAATTAATGATCTCTGAAAGCCAGGAACGCCAAATCCTGGAGATTCTATTATCATTTTTCAATCTTCTTTTTTGGCCCTAGTGTAAACTCAACATGTTGATTTGAATACGGCTGGAAAGAATGATGAAAGAGATGCTCCATCTGAGTGCTGATCCACATCAACTGCCAGTAAATGAAAACAACTACCCCTGAGTGATATATTAATGGACTCAAATTAAATTGAGATAAATCTGTGTGGAGGACGCCACAATCTATTTCTTCCTCTCGCTCAGAACCAAGAGACAGATGATGTGTTTGATTGGAAAGCCAGCCGTGCACGGCAAATACAATCGCATCCCGATTCAAACATCACTGTGTGAAGTTACAGGAGTGTAAAAACATTTATTTACAGCGTCCCTGAGAAGACAGTTGTGCTCACTCTATGCACAAACTACTAATTCTACTTTATCTATTCCTTCGACTGCCCTTTTACTTTGTGTTTTTCTTTATCTTGTTTTTGAGCCAAATGCAACATAATGTTTTCAGCATTCTGTTGTGTACCATCTCCAGATAAGGGCCAGACAGGAAGGACTTCATCTTGGAAATGGTTCTTCATTGTTAATAAAGCAAGATTTATCAATGCTAGTTATTTGTTTTCCAAAAGAAATATCACTACTTAATCTCAGAAGCAGCTTTCTGGCTGTATTTTGATATTTGATGATAGGGTTCCAAGATTTTCCTTTAAAATAGAGGTGGACTTTGGGGGGAGCGAAGATAACTACTTCTCACTTATTTTCTATTAGTTTGAGAAGGTTGCGCAACATCCAGCACTTTATCTCAGACGGACGAAAGAAAGTCGATTTGAACAGAGAAAATTGCCCTGTTCACTGCCGCCCACCGCCGCAGCTACAGCATGTATATGCAAAACTGTAAGGGGCCAAGGATGGAGCCCTGGGGTGGTCACTCCAGCTCAAAGGTGCAACCGAGGAGAAGGCATTACCCATGGCTATACTAAAAGTCATAAGAAGAATTTGAAGGGTCCAAAAGAATTCTAACTGAGCAGTCGCCAGCATCAGAGGTTGTTATTCAATTTAATGAGCACAGATTCTGTGCTGTGATTATGTCGTATTTCAAGACCAAATCGTTGTACGCCGCCTCCACAGAGGAGGCCAGACAAAAGAAGTTTGTCAGCAACAACCAGATTGTGTTCAAATCGGGCAACAAATGTGTTGTCTGAAGCAGACGTAAGAGATGCGACCACACATTATAAGCACAATTAAGTCTCTCTGAACAGTTAAACTATCAATTTGGATTTATTTGCCACAAGTAGAACCCTCTCCGCTCAAGCAGAGCTTGGGATATACACCAAACACAACCCAGCTGTTGCCATGGAGCCACTGAGGCTTTATGGCACAGTACAGCGCTGAGCTCTAAATCACCATTCTCCCTTCATGCTCTCTCCAACGCATGGCTAAATTTGTTTTAATTCTTAAAAATGTCTCTTTTTTTTATTATTAGGCCTTTTTTATTGATTCAAAGTGTCTTTCATTAAAATGTAATTATTTGTTAAGCTCTCTGCGACATTGTTATGAACTAAAGGCGGGAAAATAAGAACATTAAAGAAAGAGAAGAAGAGTAAAAGAGGGTAGGGTTAGAGTGAAGGGTCAGTGACAGCGAGATATGACAGCTCAAAGCATCATGGGATGGGAGATCAACAGCAAGAGAGACAGATTTGTAGATGAAATTGGGATATGGAGCATTTGTCGCTCGTGGACAGATGCACAAGTCACTCCCGAATCGACCTTTGACTCTTGTCTTCTTTGAACGCTGTCAAACACACACACTCTGAGTATTCATACCAACACCACACATTTAAGCAGAAAAGAACATTCATAAGCAAATATACACCGCTCACAGAATAGGTGAGCGCCTACGGGTTCAGTCATGCAGAAGTACACAAGCACACAGAAATCATGTCATCCCACTCACAGCGTGACAACATGCGTGTATAATTGCACCAATGGAGGCCGCCGCACGGTTCCATGTGACAGACCTATAATTCCAGCGCTGGTTGATCTCTGCAGCTGTGACTGTTTGCACATACATTCACATATTTATGTGCACAGAGGGGTGACGACATCCTGTTATTGCTCTAACATTACGCTCCATCAAAGGGGAATTTCACCAGGTTTTAAAATGGATGTCCAATAAATTGTTATGGTTAATGTAATCGGTTGAAGCAATTCCTCAATGTGTGCTATATAAACCGAGAAAGAGGAGATCACTTTCTGCACAATCTGCTCCTCCAGCACCAGATCTGTCCTTTGTGGAGAAGAGAAAGGCTGAGACAGGAAGGAATGAAAAGCTATTCCAGCTTAGACTCTTACTAGGAGCCAAAGAACTAAATGTTGTTCCAAACCAAAACCTCCGTGTTTCCTTTACTTTATAGTGTAAACTGGCAACGTATGCAACAAATCTGACGTATGACAACACGACTGCAGAGGATGTCCCAAATACTATTTTAGGTGTTTTTTCTGAGAGAAAGGTGCTGCGTGAAGTGAAGTATCTGTGCGAGTCGTTCCTCTAGTAATCCTGGTTTCAGTGGAGAGTCTTCAGCTTCTGCTGCTTAAACGTTACCCGATTCCCGGGTTAAAATCCCATTTTTGGCACATTTTGGGTCTACTGTCTATCAAGCTGGTCCAAAAGGAGAGTCCCCCTGGTCATATCCTGCTAAAGCAGAGTCGAATAACATGGACTTTGTGGTATTTCTATCAAATGTGATGCAGCAGTTATCAAAGTGTTGCCGAACAAAACTCTCTGATTGTTTTACTTCAAAGTGTTGCTGTGATATAATGATGTAATAACTTTTTTCATCCAAAAGAAATCAGGTAAGGATAGAAACATTATGTTTTTTTGTTTTTAATGTCATATTACTCACACATTGTAACAGGTACAATGTTACTGACACCGAAAATGAATTATTTTAGGTCTTACCTGTCTCCATAGACATCACGGTTAGAAAAATACACCATAGATAGTTGTGGAGTTATTTGAAGTTTATTTTGGGGATGTAATTCAGGCGAGGCTTATATGATTATTACCAATTAGCAGAAGAAGGTTAATAGAATACAAGAGAGGAAAGCATTAGTCTACTTAGTTTAAGAAGAACTTTAATTTACCAAAATCCCCTATGCGTATTACTTTTAACATCAACACTGAATCAAACAACAATTTGGGGACATGAAAGAAGAGATGCTTGAACTAGATCCCACTGATCAGTGGTACAATCCCCGCTTTTAGTTCTTTCTGCTCAGTTGCTGGTTTGTGTGTTAGATAGACACCACAGCAGTATTTTATCACCAGGCTCTAAAAGCTGATATTATGCAGCTTAAATGTCAAATGAAGGCTACATTGGACATTTACCAGCATATGGGGTGAGGAAGACGCCATTAGTGTGCTGCCACGTTGGTAGCCAAGGGTATATGACTAAACTAAAGCTGCCAACGTTTTGCACGATTAGAGGAAAAGAGAATTACGCTGGATAATTAGTCTTGCAAGCCAAGGGCTTAATATGCCAAGTTTGGCTCTGGCATTTTACCACTCAGTGCTGAAACGCCATGTCAGTGATACAGAAAATTAGCTTGAATCGGTTTGCGAGTCCCATTTTACTGTGAGCTACAGAGGGTGTCCCTCGGTGAGATAAACATGGTTGACGGGCAATGTCTGAAACGGCGATAAACATACATCAAATCAAATAATCTAATTACTCAGGGAGATCATTTATTTGGCATCAGTTCTGTCTCTCTAAGAGAACTATTTGCATTTCCTGCAAACCATCTTTACTCTCCTCAAACTTCAAGTCGGCACGCCGCCATTTTCTCTTTCAGACGAGCCCTACCTCAATCCTTCCAGTGTCTGGCTGGAAGCCTCTGGCCGGGTCTTCGGTTGTCACTCTGCACTGGATGGCACAGCCGTTCACCCTGATCTTGTCCTGTTTGAGGTTGAGGTCTGGGAGGCTCCGGCCCTCGCACACGTGCAGCTGGGCATGAACCAGATCCACGCTGTTAAAGTGAAGAGAGAGATGATGAGGTGAATCAGGTGAGTACTGACCCGTGTGTCTAGACTGGAGAACATTTCCTTCTTAAAACACCACTAAGGCCATTTATTCAGTAGAAACATCTTGAGCTATTCTTGGCTTTCACTCAGAGAGGGGGATGTGTGGATTTGGAGGGGAGGATTTTTCATTTGAACAAATTATAGTCTGCGAGGCGTAACGAAAAAAAAACTGTCCCAGGTGGAGACCTTTGTAATAGCGAAAACAAAATAGATTATACCGAAACATGACTTATTGTAATTTGATGTTTGTGAAATAATGGCTCCTGGGGAAACAAGTAGCAATAAGGAAATACATTTTTCTTGAGAAATCTACTTAAAAAAAAATAGAAATTACTTTTTTGCGGAATGAGACATTAGTGTCTATGTAGCATCCTGAACTGGGGTGTATTCCAGGAAGCAGGTTTAACAAGCTCTGAGTTTAAGCCTGAGCTCTGGCTTGCTCAAACCTGAGATGAGAATTCTGAGTTTTCGGCTCCAGAATAGCTGGTCCACTCGATTTAGTTTTACTTTTACTATGAGTTTTTATCCCAACGGAAACGGGTCACAAGATGCCAAATCCATATGTGGAACACAAAACTGATTTCATAACCGGATCGGTTAGGGCCCAGGTTAGCAAATACCGAAACTGGTAAAGTTACCCAGCAGGGTACCGACCTAAGGATGGAAACAGGTGATCCGCTGTGGCAGGGTGAAAAGGAGCAGCCCTAAGACAAAGAAGTAAAAAAGTTTTCTCTGAATTTTGTGGTGAAAAGGTGGTGCAATGATATTAAGCAGACTTTTATTTTGATTGATGGGCACTGAGCGCATGTGAAAGAAGCTGAAAATGAAATACAAATAAAGAGTTAATCCTGGGTGGATGCAGAACTCGCTGGAGGAATTCTATATTTCCTTTGAGAATGCGTCGGGATCCCCCGCGAGGAGCCGCATGGACAGCTGCCATTCGGTTTGAACAAGAGTAATAAACTGAAAAAGGTCATAAAATGGAAAACCTTCGCTGAAAACTTCTGAGCACCAACATCAAAATAAACAAAGTTGTTCATCTTCTTTCTCCAATGCCAAAACCCCTTAATATGCATCTTTTACATTTATAGTACATTTTATTCAGATATGTTAAAATTCATATTTATGCAAATTCTAATGCAAATTAGACTCTTCAGACATTAACTAATATTAGAAATAACTCAAATGGGAATGGAACAATGAACTTACTTTCTCTCATTACCATGAGTCTTAAGCCTTACCATTAAGTTTGGCTCATTCATATGGATTTATTAAAATGTAACACTAAAATGAGACTTGCTGAGTTAAGCCTCATGACCTTGAACATTCTGGCAAATAGCAGAAATATTTTACAGTATTTTGTCTTCGTAGTTTCTCTGAGACATTTTAAATACAGCAATGGGTCGACAGACGGCTGGGTACCATAATTATTAGAAACAAACACAGGCAGACTGGTCAACCAGCCTTGATGAGTGGATGAGAGACAGGAGGCTCTCACATTAGGAAATAAAATCCTGATTTGGCCTCATGTCCCCTCCATCCTTCAATTAGATGGATCCACATTCTGGCTGAACAGAACAACAATTAAGCATGTTGGTGGGAAAAGCAGATTGCTTCTTGATTGCTTGGACTGGCACTAACATATCGTGTTCTGGAACCTGTTTTTTTTATTAGAGGGCTATACACGCTCTTTTGACAAGATTAAATTAGCCTGATGCCACCTGCAGAAGTTATGAGAATCAGTTTCCGATCTCTATATTGATCAACCAGACCAAAGCTGGTACCTTGAGGTGGACCTCAAAGGTATATCCCTGTAAAGCCCCAAGTCCCCTGTTTTGTAAAAGCAACCCCTTGATTGATCTCCACAAATTAAGTGTAAGTTATGTCCGTAAAACAGTGTTTTTAAAAAATAAATTCTGATTCTAGATTAAGCTAGATTTCTTGGATTCCAATATACTGTGGAATCCAACAATTGCCTTTTAATGACACTGCAGATAAACATACATGGTCGACTTTTGGATCTGTAGTTCACTCTGGCTTAAATATGTTATGCGTTGGTGAATGGCTCAACCCTAGATTTATTCAAGGCTGTTCTCTTTCTGGTAAATCAGGGATAAAATAAACAACTCTCAAGTCTTTTACAAGTATTTAATTGGCTTCATTTGTTCTGCTAGTTTTTCACTCCTTAACCCAATCATCTCTTTGAGAGTTTGCACAGTCGTGATGAGGAACGTATGAGATGACACATTAGATTATTCTACTGGATGTCAACTCAAACAGACCGAACCTTTAATTTGATGGAAATTTAACTGAGTTCAACACTTTGCATCCATACACAAACCAAAGTTATTCATATAAATCATGTCTGTCTTAGCTCTCTCACTTTGAAAACATAAGGCCACACTGATTGGATGAAGAACCCCGAGGGGGAGAAATTCATTGTATACTAATTTGACTATTAAATCTAAAAGAGCCCGCGGTAACATATGTCCCTCAGTGCAACCAGTGACATAATAGTAGTCCCCTGTATCATTATCGCGTTCCACAACAAGACTGAACGACGCAGGAAGGGCATGATGATGAGGTAATGCGCCCACAGCAAAAAAAAGGAGCTTTTAAATGCGCTGTGGCAAACGCTCCGGAAGAACCCAACGTAATGTTGCCGTAATGTTTAAAATATGGGATGAAAGTTTGTTGACTGGAAACAATGGATTTAGCTGCAGTGTCTAAACTCATGAAGTGATGATGATTTTTGACATCCTTCTATCCATATGTAATATCACATCCCGTAACAGTGTTTGAATTAATGACGACTCAGAAAAGTCATTATATCCTGAGAAGTCATGGTGGAATTACAGGATAATCATTTCCTCTACAGCCGCAGATCCTTCATGTAACGCAATAACTCGCCGGAGATCCTGGAGAGATCCCTTACAAGCAGAGGTGGAATCGAACCCGGTACCGTCTTGCTGTGAGGCAGCAGCGCTTATCACTGCGCCTCCATGCGGCCCATCAGGAAAGTAGTGAGCCTCAATTTCACTGAGGCTTTACAACCGAAGGTAAGTGAATAACTTAGTAGCTTTTCAAAATGACTATTTCGTGAATCAAATGTCACTCAAA
Source organism: Lophius piscatorius (assembly GCA_009660295.1). Taxonomy (NCBI): domain Eukaryota; kingdom Metazoa; phylum Chordata; class Actinopteri; order Lophiiformes; family Lophiidae; genus Lophius; species Lophius piscatorius. The sequence goes on along the minus strand of VRLP01002418.1, from coordinate 48,332 downwards.
TGATCCTACAGTCATAATCTAACTCGATCAAAATGTATTTTAAAATGTCCATGTCTAAACTGAAACCACCTGAGAACAAAATGTTTACATTGTTTGTGGACAAACAGAACTACATACCTCTGGACTAGGATGGGCTTTGTCAGAACAAGATTAAACTTTTCTCCTATAAATGCAGCATGGATTTAAATAGTGTTTTTTTTCCCTCATATATCAAGGAGGGGAAGTCTTTCCAACTGCACATTCTCAAACTTAATCTTAGTCTTAACTTCCTGAATGCCGTGTCCAGTGAGCACCATTGATCAAAGCACCAAAAGCAGATCACACATGGCAGTTTAATTATGTTTCGCTACAGCGACCCGGTGGTCCAACTGAGCGGGCCTTAGGGTTGAAGTCTGATCAGAGAGACATTCGTTTAGAAACACACAGCACGCAGGCATAATAAAGCTAAAGTGTACTAATAAGGAGAACTACATGTTCACTCAGGGTTCACCTCCTGGCCTCAAGATTACGGTGGGAAACAACCAGGAGGTGCCTTCTGGCTCTTGTACTTTCAGCTGATATTGAGTTTAAGTTTTGCATATTTCACAAAACTGGCAAGTTATCACTTTACAACAAGCAAAAATGGAGCAGAGAGGCAAAATTGGATTTATTCTTTTTTCTTTATGGTAAGTTCAAAGCCACCAATAGAAGAAGAATATTAACATTGATAATATTTTGCCTTGCTTATATAAAAAGCTGTGAGCTTATTCTTTATTCTGACATTTATATAGAAACATCAATCTCTCCAGATGTCAGACCTAATATCTGCTGTGTGTTTTCCGGCCCTCCTTTGGGCCAGTGAGGGGCTGATAGCTTCATATTTGATCTGACAATCTAGAGGAAAAATCTGGCAACAAAAAAAACTATCCTAGAACACTCAGTTGGCCCACTCGCAAACCTGTTCTCGGAAAGTCTGCCACGCCAGTACCTCGCAGTCAGATTCATTTCTATAAATACAGTCCCGTTTTTAATTGAACAATTTTGCATAAAACTGGTGAATCGATTGTAAAAATTGTACATTTGCTGTCTGATGAGGTCATCAATCCCCAGACAGCTATATGATATGCATGCATTTCCCTTCAGCAGCACATGGGTGTAAAGATTTTTACAGCCCAGTAGTATCTGGTTCCCGCGGGTCCAATATTAGTTGGATTTCTGTGAGCAGTTTAAGTACTTTTTGTGATAAGCAAAGTAAATCCTTTGCAGTTAAATTAATATATAGCAGACGGCTCACACACAGCCAGCAGCGGTATAGGAATGCATCCCTGCATTTCGGCAAGTATTTCAGTCTACATGGCTAAACACATTTTCTCATGGAACATTTAACCATAAAAGTCTCTCATATCAGCCTCATGACTCTAAGAAAGGCTTCGCTACTAGAAAATATACACATACTTCGCCAAAGCACCGGTTTAATGACACAAAATCAAACCAGTTCTCATTGTCCTGGTTAAAGTCTCAACTCTGGTTCACTCTGAAGGCTTTCCCCAAAGATAACATCAAAGTTGAAGAAAAGTCATTTAAGCTAAAGCCTAGGTCACGGCGTCATCCACCAGTTTATCCTCAGCCAAGGTTTCATCTGATCTAAAGCCAGTCTGAACAGCTGACACGGCGTAATGTTTACCTATCCTAAGACATTAGCATTAATCAGATTGACATTAACATCTAATTATCCAGATGGTGTGGAGTGTGAAATAGGACCAGCAAAGACAACAAAATCTGTTCATCGGCTGTCATGTACAGATTTTCTAATAAAGAAATGCAGTCTATTTTTGATTCATCTTATGTGGCTGTTAAGAGATATGCCAATCATGTGATGAAGCCCAACAATTATGTTCTTAAAGACTAAAAGAATGGCAGCTTTTGAGATACACGTGGCTCCTGAGCATAGTTACAGCACCAGAGGTGCAGCCTCTGGTCACATGATGCTTCCAGCCCCTCGACCCATCAAGAACCTTCTGAAACTCTCTGCCCGACATTCAAGACTCCAGATTTAGTTTGTCAAAAATGAAATGCTAGCAGAGAAACAGGAAAAAATAGAAATAACTAGGCCAACACTGTCATTCCCGAGAGCAAGGTTATATTTCCGAAAGGCCCACAATCCCCTGCGTTTTACCAGCAATCCCCTTGATTGAACACCTCAGATTAAATGTGGCTCATTAATAATCTCAAACTATTTCTATGAAGTCAGCAGTCTGCTCTAGGATCAGATCCCATAGTGACTCAGTAATGAAGATAAATACAGTTAACTAGTTTTTCTGAGCTCAGGAATAAAACTATTCATAGGAGCTAATTTATAAAACAATTGGACTGATGGTTATATATTATATATAGGACTAAATCGTACCATTAGTTGAGAAATCCTCAATCCAGTTTTTCCTTGTACTAAGGTCTATGGGAGTATAAAATTTCAGAATGATGCATGAAGTAGTTTTTGAGTAATCACGTTAACACAATGTTGATTCCATAGTATCCCAGACTCTTAGGGGATATAATTAATTGCATCTGTATAACGGTAGGATATAGTATTTTGCTTAACTTTGCATAACTTCTTCAAGTCTCTTTAAAATTGTCCAATAATTCCTGGAATATAAATGAAACCAAAAAAATAATTGCGTGGTGCAATATGCTGTCCTTAGGTCGGAATAACTGAGGGTCATCTCCTGAGTCAAGAGTGCAATGACTTCTTCATTAAAATGTAATTGTATTAGAATTAATTTTCTTGTGAATATAAGATGAATCAATGACTTATTCAGTGGGGGCTGGACTACCAGGGGTTCAGAGGGGAACAGAGTGAAGGAGGTATCAAGCACTGAACTCTGACACAGGGGTGAGCACCTCCATATAAACACTTATGCTTTTACCGCATTCCATTAAATCTCAAATATCCTCATAGAACGGCATATTACATATATGCATACTAAAATACTGGAGAAAGTACTAGACTGTTGCAATCCCTACACATACGTACATAGTACATGGAAAGTACATTAAGCTCTCACTAGAACCTGAAGAACCGGAGAGTCAGCTGTCCACATTCAGCAGGAAATCTTTTTTAATCCTTCACGTGTTCGTGCACACGCAGACACAATGGAGGCCAACTACTAATTGCATATCATTCTCAGTTGTTTTGCCCGGAGCTCGTTAGCGAGACAGGAGGAGGGTGGCTGTGTGCCGAGCACTAAAAGGGGTTGAGGGTAAGGAAGAAAGCAAAGTGGAGAGAGATGGCCTGTTGTGGCCACACGAGATGGAAAAAAGGGTAAGAAAATATAACAGGAGGTACGTAAAATACTCAACTCTCCAGCCTCCACATCCATGAGAAGGAGAGCGAGACGAGTGAGAGACAAGATGACAGCCTCACATCACCAACTAAAATGTAGAGAGCATAAAGCGAAGTAGGGGAAGCAGAAGGAGTGGGAGTACGGGAGAGGATACAAGGCTGCGTGCCAAAAGAGAAAAAAAAAATGTGGGGGGAAAGTGGGCGTGTGGAAGACATTGGATTGGCCTTGCTCAAAAGTACAAAGGATGGGAGGCAAAGAGGCGGTGGGAGTAGACGAACGCAGAAGGCCAAGATGTTTGAGAGGGAAGAGGGGAGTAGGAGGAAGGAAGGGAGAGTTCACACAAGGTGGGTTTACATGGAAACTTTTCTCTTTGAAGAATGAACTCATTCCAAAAGAATATTCCTCTTTGACTGACATCAATCTGAAGATCTGTCAACAGCTGAGTGTCGAGCGCTAAAGCCATCAATACATGAGTTTTATCAGAAGGCCGGTACATTGTGTGATCAGAGCCGTTTTCTCTCGTTACCGTGATGCTTTTAATGAAGCAGCAGCTGTTAAGAACTCAAAGTTTATTCCTTAAGCAACCTGGAGAAGCGAAGGAGGGAGGGAAACAGGCTTAGCTAACTTTTATAAGCGAGTTTGTGTTGTGAACTCACCAGAACTGTTATGTTAACATCAACATCATCTGACGTCAAAAGCACAAAACTCTTCATCACATGCTTTTATTCTGAAAACCCAGAGGTCTACCTCCCCTTTAATCACTTTAATCAAAGTGAAGTCGGTTGTTCCGTTATAATTGGATTTATCCCTATAAGTTTTCCAGTGCTGTTTAATTTGTTCGCCCGTCGGTCCATCACGGCTCCAGGCGGTTCTTCTTGCACGTGTTTGTAGAGTTCATTATTTCTGACTTTCCCACTTATCTTTGAGAGTTTGCATTAATAACCCTCTCTGCTGTGGTCCGGATCATTAAATGCCAGCATCGTGCACGTGAGCAGCGCCGCCGGGCAAGCGCTCACCAGGGATCATTCCGAAACACTGTTTACATATAGAGGTTGCTTTCGAAACATCGTCCCGAAAGGAATTAAAACTCGTCGGAAAGGAGTGTTTAAGCAACTATTTCTTTCTCGTTAGGCTTTGGTTCTGATTTTTATTCGGAATAAGTGGCTCCATGTAAACCCAAGAAGAAGTGACTAAATAAAAGACAAGGAGGAAGAAACGATGAGATTGCAGAAAGCTATTAGCGCGGTTATTTATATTTTAGACACAACCCAAATGATATATTACTTGTTGATTGGGATATAGATAGATAGAACGAGATATATACATATATATGTATATGTGTATATATATATATATATACGCTAATATAGTTTAATATTTAATAAATGAGCCGTCTGGTATTAAGCTGTTTGTATTAAGAAAGTAAATAAGCCGATTTCCCAAAACATTTCAGGCAAGTTTGACACGCCGCAGGAAGTGGAGGAGGGGTGGTGGAGGGAGAGGAAGCAGGAAGCGAGGAAGAAGGATGCGCCGGCTAAGTAAGTGAGAGGCATACAGATATCACACCGCATGAAAGAGATGGGAAATATGAGCGAGAGAATGTAAGGCTTAGTAAGATATAAATCATTTCTTTTCCTAAATAGTCTTTCCTTCTCTTCTCTATCGCCCTCTTTCTAGCTTCCTCCTCTTTCCCCACTTCCCTTTTGTCCTTTCATCTCTCCTGCTGCCTCAGCCCACCTCCCAAACATGTCCTCGAAATGCAGAACATTCACTCCTTTTGAAGTGAACATTTGATTTTAGAATGTCATGAGTTTGCCGAGTGTTGGTCTCCACCGAATCAGAGTGTGTGTGTGTGAGTGTGTGTGTGTTTTCCTGTGGTACTCGGGTTTGTTAATGTTCACACAAGTCGTGTTTCGGATAAATACATTTTTTCCAAGATGGCTTCAAGGCAAGTGGCAGAGAGAAAGGCAGAATGGCATTCTGATTTCAGTAATACAAATGCAGACACACACACACACTAACAGGTCTAAATTAAGGAATGGAAATACAGCACACACGCTTTATCCTTCTGCAAGACTGGAAAAAAAAAAAAGGAGTGGCACGAATTGGGTGGATATTTAAACACTAAGAATGCAGCTGAAATCAAGAGGAAAGAAAAAAGACATGGACAAAAATAAGTGGACAAAAACAGATGGAGACAAGTGTAAACAACATACGAGTAGGACAAAGACGGGCAAATTGAGCAAGACAGAGTATAACAGAAAAAAACAAATGGAGGAAAGGATTGAGCCTCCCATCTTCTATTTTATGAATTTCATTAGACGTTTTCAACAGCAGACAGAGGAGAAAGAAGAGGGAGCTTGGCGTGGGGGAGGTGAGAAATGTAGAGGCAGACGGGAGGGGTGTGTTGTCTGAATGACAGAGGGGACGAAATAAGAAATTTGAGTCATTGTGGCATGAGGATGGCATTTTGACATCAATTTAGCTGGCAGCTAGAAAACCATGCTGCCTATTCAATAAATAAATGCAAACAAAATGTGGCTGGAGATGGAGAAAAGAGGGATGAAAGGATGGGAAAATGATCAATCATCTCATCAGTGTGAAGGAAAAACCCTGAATGGAGACGGCGGGGGAGGAAATATGTAGAGAAAATATGTGTGGAATTAATTGTTTTCACTGTAAAACATAGTAAATTAAAAACCGTGTTGGATAAATGGAAAAGAGTAATAGGACATAAGGGTGGAGGACAAAGAGGGGAAGTGGGGGACACTGGGAAAACAACCAGAAAGGCTGTATCTGAAATATTTCACATTCCTTTCAGCTCATATTCGGCCTCTTTTCTCGAGTTTCACTATCAGCCCATTAATTAAATCATGTTTTCTTATTGTGAAGCAGATGGGAGGGCGAGGAGAGGAATGTGAAAAGAGTCACGCGTCCAGAAGACAGCCGAGAATGAGATGAGAGAGGCCGAAAGGAGTGAATGAAGTGTGTGCCGATGAGGAGGGAAGCGGTAAAACAAGTTTCAGTTTAAACAGTAAGATCAATAATTAAGGAGCTTAAAGAGACAGGAGCAACTGAAAAACAGCCTGGAAGAGGATGTGTCTACAAACTGACAACAAACCCAAACACTGAGGACTGGAAACAGAGAGAAGGAGACAATAAATGCAGAGGAATGATAAAAAGACTGGAGGAGAAATTAATGCAGGACAACCTGACTCTGCTCTCCTCCATCTGTGAAGGTCTCAGGCTGTGAACGTTGTCAGATCTTCAGACTTTAACAAGTGCTCTGATTTGTTTAAATTAACGTTCGCTCCGTCCTCCCTGCTGTGAGTTTTAGACCAATCGTATGACATTTCAGTGTGAAAATAAAACTTTGTAAGCCTCTTTGGTCCATCATATGTTACATGTTGGCTTTATTCTCAGACTTCAGGTCTCGTGGCTGGCTCTGCACTCTCGCTAGCTTAAGGGAAAACTTGGTATGCTCTTCGGGTTGATATATTTTGAAGTGAAGAACAAGAAGACCAAGCACAGTGTCTCAATAGAATTCAGGATCTGGACTTTGACGAGGTCTCAACATAATGCTTATTTTATTCCTTTTAAGCCATTCAGAGGTGGACTTAGTCTTGTATTGCGGGATGACCCAGCATAAGTTTCAGTTCTGACTGATGACCCAACATCCACATTCAGGATTCCCTGGTAGAGAACTGAATTCACATTTCTCTCAAATACAGCAGTTCATCTTGGCCCTGAAGCATCAAAGCATGGCCACAGTGGTATACTGCCTATTCCATGCTTAACTGCAGCAATAACGTTCTTTTTGTAAGATTCTGTGTTTACAATATACCAGATCCAGAATGAGTCCTTCAAACATTTCAGCTTTCAACATTCCGTTAAGGGTCATGGAGGTCTGCTTTGGATAGACTTGATCAGGGTTAGCAGTATCTTTCAATGATAAAAATATCAGCCAACAATGACCACCAGGTCCAAGGATCAAACATGTGATATCTGATTTTTTTTTTAATATAACCAATTCATTTGTAAATATATACTACAAACTTACTAAGAAAATATGTTAGAGTTCAATTATTGTCGCATTCGTTGCATCATCACATCGTACTTTTTCAGGCACAATAATCTACTGTTCTGTCAAACATCAAGGGGGGCTTTACTTAGATTTCTACTGAGAGCAGTAGACAGCAAGGAATATGGGAATTATGTCAATTTTAAATTCCGTGAACCTCTGAACATCTCCTTGGAAATATATATATAATATCTGAGTTAATCATATAAATCTGCAATTCATTAGAAAACAAATGGAGCAATAAAAGTGGAAATCCTTGGAACAGTGGAACCATATTTCAGCCAGAACCCAACACAGTAGAAAAAAGAAAAGTGAACGATCATTCAGGAGGATTCTACAGGAATAATTACCTCCGGCATGAATCAGAAATGTGGCTCGGGCACATTTAAAAGTTGCTCATACAACTGCCGCCTTTCAGACACTGACTAATAGGGAGGTATGAGAACAATGCTGAGGGCAGATGGCGCTCATCTGGCGCCACAGGGGGAACATTTTCATACAGGCCCAATATTGTGAGCAGAATGAGGCTGTGTGCTGAGAAACATTCTGTGGAACAGTAAAGGAATGAGGTTTTATGCCCCGACACTGATTGCTGTAAATGGAGTCACTCTGCCTCTGTCACTACTCCAATAAGGAAAGATTCCCCAGTGATCCCTGCTCCACCGTCCCCCGTCTGTCTGTGTAGTGAAATGTTTTTTATGACCACTTGTTTTTTTCCGTCCAACCATGTGAGGCATCAGCATTTCCTGCCTCCACCACTTCCTGTCACTCGAAAAATATCAGTTTCAACAGTAAGATCAATAATTAAAAGGCTTAAAGACATTGGAGGTGTTAAAAATCAGCCTGGAAGAGGATATGTCTATAAGCTGACCCCAAACACTGGGGACTAGCAAAAGATTCTCCAAGGATTAAAGCGAGTCAGAAAGAGTCAGAAAGTCTCACTTGCCCCCAACAAATGGCACTTGAAGACTAAAACAAGCTGTTTGGGTGGGGTAGCACGTTTGTGGTGAGGTGCAAAATCTATCATACACCCCCCTGAAGTGTTTATGGTATTGTCTCATCAGCATACAGATGTAAAACATGTTTAATCAACAGGAAAGCTTTTAAAATAGGCTTTACCCACCCTTTAATGATCTACTCACCTTAATGTAAACAAAATACAAACAAAAATGTGCGTTTGACGACGACATTCAATTAAAATCTGAGAACTGTTTGTGTTCGTAGTCAATGCTTAAACACACATTTGAGGAGTATAAAAATGATATGAAAACAATCATCCATTATTCTTAATTGAGGTCAATATATCCATTAATTCTCTGTAACTGCTTATCCACTGCAGGGTCCCAGGGGGGCTGGGGCCGATCCCACATGACATTGGGTAAGAGGTACACCCTGGAGCAGTTGTCGATTCATTACAGGGCCAAACAAAGACCGATAAACATTCAGACTCTCAATCACCTACGGGCAATTTTAGAGTCACCAGATTAACTATAATGCATGTTTAGCGGCGTTGGGAGGAACACACGGTACCCGGCTGGAACCCACTCAGACCCAGGAAGAACATTAAAACCGAAGACAGAATTGCCCCAGGTTCTTCTCGCTGTGATGCAACAGTACTGACCACTATGCCAGCGTATTGCCGATAACGATGTGGTCAGGGCCCCCGAGGCTCCAGAACGATCTACCCCAGGAAATCGATGGGCTGAGTCAATCTCGTTAAAGCCTCCTCGTAAAAAATACTGTTAAAGTCTTTCCAGATTCTACTTTGACTATTTGTGTGTAACGTCTTTAATACAGGAAGAACGTTAAGGGTGAGGGAGTAGTGGTGGAGAAGGTGCAGGAATCTAAGGACTTGGGTTCAACTGTTCAGAGCAACAGGGAGTGGGGGGAACAGGGGAAGAAGCAAGTGCAGGCAGGATGGAGTGGGCGGAGAAGATGTGTGAGGAGTTATCTGTGAGAGAAGAGCAGCAGCTCTCACCATCCTGGAAAGGTTTTGGAAAGGTTTCCAAGATGGTGATGAGAGCAGCTCTGCTGGATGGTTTAGAGACGTTTGTTCTGAGCAGAAGACAGGAGGCAGAGATGAAGATGTTCAGATGTTCTCTGGGAGTGAGGAGGAAGGACAGGATTAGAAAGGAAACATCAGAGGGACAGTTCAGGTGAGACGTCCTGGAGACAAAGTCAGAGGACAGACTGAGATGGTTTGGACCCGTGCAGAGGAGGGATACTGGTAGAAGGATGGTGGAGTTGGAGCTGCAGGCAGGAGAAGAAGGGGAAGACCAAGAGGAGGTTTCTAGATCTGGTGAGAGAACATGCAGTTGGTTGGTGAGACAGAGGAAGAGAGGACAGGTCAAGATGGAAAAAGATGATCTGCTTTGGGGACTCCTAAACGGAACTGCCAGAAGAAGAAGAATTGAATGCTCTGATTTAAACCTTATTGCTTCTTAGATCTCTGTTGGTCGTTTAGAGACAGTAACATCGATTTCTAAAAAAAATATGAACATAGATTCATTTTCAGTCCTAATTTTCAGTCATACGGTGGATGACCAAAATGAAGAAAAACCTGAATCTTTACTGAGCGCAGACATTGTTTTGCATTTGTCAAGTAGATTCCTCTTATCACAGGACCAAAATACATCAGAAGAAATGGACCGTAAACCCCGGGCCTCCACAAACACTGAACAACCTCTCAGACGCCCACAGGACACTTCATTTTCTTTTTTTTTTTGTTGTTCAGATACTTTACCTTTGGGAAAATCACCCCACACAGCAACACTCAAATGTTCATGTGTTATTCTCGTGTCCTCATTTATCCCAGGCTTTAGTTCTTATGAAGGTTTTTTTTCCAACACCTTCAATTCACTGGAATCTCATTTAACTAATGTTAAACCCCAGCGACAAAAAATCTGATAATTTTTACTGTTCCGGGATTCGTCTACCTCTGAAGGTCTACGAAAAAGCTGTTCAATTATTTGTTCAAATTCAGGCTAAAACTAAAGACACCCTAGAAAATAAACCTCTGTGTGCTTTTTTTTGGTGTGAGGTTATGTCCTGCTTACGTAGAAGCCCATATATGGGCCTTTAGGGTGGAAGTGAAATAAAGCGACATCGTTGAATAGAACTTTAAATTGTTAAGATTTGTAAAATTTAATAAATGGGTGCACCAGGACTCAGATAGAAGGTTGCATCTTTTAAATCAAAGATGTTTATGTGGACCACAGGTTGGTAATGCATTCACAAATATACATCGGAAAATAAAAACACACACACCGAAAATGCAAACACTCACATTGGCCTGATAAAATGCAATCAAAGTTCTCTCACTCGGAAAATTGCACATCCAAATTGACAAATGGAGAAAGAGGATGGCAAAACAAAAACGCCCACCCATCCACACACAGGAAAGAAAATCATAACTTGTGCTTTCACATTTAAGCAGCCATGAAGCTAAAAATGCAGTAGCACCTCTGTACACCTAACGTACATTTGGAAATAGAACCTCTATGAAAGAACACAACATGCCTGTTTTCAAAAACACCTGGACGCAATCTCGCAGCTAGGACCGGCCCAGATCAGATGGAACGTGTAAATATGAGCTGTAGTGGAATTAAGCTGGGAGCAGCTGGGGAGAGAAAGAACTGCTATGAAATAAATACAGTACGATGATGGGCTGCAACGCAGAAGAAGAAATATGAAGTTTTATAGAGAAGCAAGAGTCAGCAGGCAAAGAAATGAGTAAACTCCGCCTGCTTACACATCAGTAGAGAAACATTGCTCAGTATTTGAATCAAGTTTTCTATTAGTGTCTATTATTTTTCTTTAAGTATGTAAGGTCCTGTAGGGTTGTTGTTATTCTCACACAGGGAAATTATGCATTTGAACTGTTTTGGACTAATACATATTTGATGATCTGGTGAATATTTATTGTAACAGAAGAGAGTATTTGTGATTGATTGGAAAAAGGAACCTTCTGTTGTACCTAATGAAGGAACATGCAGCTCATTTAGGTGCTTCTAAAGGTGTTTGACACATTTTTCCCGCACAGATGAATAAACGGTAACACACCTTGGTTAATAGGAAACCATGGGCAGCAGGAACGTCTGATTGTTGGCCTTTAGAGTATTACCTGTCTCATTACTTGTTAAAAATCGCTGGTATTTTGACCTCCTCTGAAACGGTTTATTCATCCGTTATTATATTATCGTTGTTAAACAGGGGTGTACACCTCCATAATTATTGCCACCCCTGACACTTGAAAAATTTTCAATTTGTCTATACCGACGATCATTAATTCAAATGCTTAAAAAAAAAATCTAACCTTTTATTGATGTAACTTTTTTTTAAATTGACATTTTTAATATAAAACAAATATTTTGCTCTAAAACATACGTGTCACAATTAACGCTGTCATCCACATTTAAGTTAAAGCTGCTACAGTTTGACGAACAACACTGGGACTTTCACTTGAACAAGGTCAGAGGGTTCTAAATATTCTGGACATGTTGTTAAAGACATGGTTCCATGGACTCCATCAAACACCAGCAGATACTGGATGAAGACCTAAAAGCCTGTCAGGAACCTTAAAGTGGGCCGTGCTTGGACCTTCCAGCAGGACAATGATCTGAAGATCAACTCAACATCAACCAAAGAATGGTTCAGAGGTCACAGAATAAAGGTTCTGTCATGACCATCCCAGTCACCTGACCAAAACCCACCAGAACATCTTTTGGATGTGCTGCAGAGGAGAGTCCACAAGTGTGGACCTCAGAACCTGAAGGAGGTGGAGAGTTTCTGTATGGAGGAATGGTCTCAGATCTTCTCTATGTGTCCTCAGACCTCATCACAGACCACAGAAGGAGAGTCAGGAGTCAGGCTTTTGCTGTGGCAAAAGGGGGCGGAGACATATACTAATTGTATGGTGCCCATAATTATGGCGAGAAAAAATAATTTGTTATAATCTAGTTTTGTTATTAGAGTTTGTGGTTAGATTTTTGTGCATTATTTGAGAGAAAGATCATGGGTAGAGACAATAAATACATTTAATGCATCTCATATTATTAATCTTTTTTCAAAAGGTTCCAATAATTCCAGATGAAACATCATGCTTTATAAAAAACACAGCTTGCACACACGTCTGCACTAAAAATGTGAGTAAATATATGTCATCATTTATTGATCTCTGCTGCTGGAATTTCCACTTACAGGTTCTCAAGAAATGTACCTTGGAACAGAAATCATACGATTGTGCAGCAGGGATGGAGCCGAAGGGTTTTCGTCTTTACATACCAAAGCCCAGCAGGAAACCATCCTAATTAAACCCAAAGCTCTGAGCAAGCTGCAGGTTCACAGCAGATCTCTGAATACTGAACTTGTGTTAGCATGCAAGGGAAGTCCATCACAAGCGCAGCAGAACCAGAGGCTCTTGAGAGAATTTCTGTGCGTGTCTTTTGAATAATGATGTGCTGGACAGGGATCCCGGTGTGATACAGTAATGGCCAATCTTGCTGTGTGTGAGGGTGTTCTGAAAAGTTTCTTTTACGTCTGGCTGGAAGGGATTTCATTTGTCATTTCGCCCCCATTATATTCCTCTCACAGCTCTCTGACTAACAGGCTGGTAATTCATTTAAATGCAGGCAGTGTCAAGGTTATTCAGTCAGCCAGTATTTGTGCGGGGCATGACAACCCAAGATTATTTTCATAACATAACCAGCGATTGGTCGACGCGAGCAGACAACGGACCAGCACCACTTTTTTGTTTTAACTTGATTTTTTTTTTGCAAGTTTCAGTTGGCTGAATGCATATTGGGTTTGAATCGATGCCAGACTAATCCCTCAAGCTTTAGATATCTGCACAATCACGACACAAATATAGCATCTTTAGCCTGAGCCAAGTCGCTTTCTGCTGCTCCAATTAAGAAACAGACTGGACATTTGAAGGCGAGAAAAAAAAGTAGGAGAAACGTCTTTGGTTGCAGATGGTCACATGACTGATGAACCCTCGGATGCTATTCCCAGATGTGAGGCTATCCCAGGACCTGACCCGCCGTCTTGATGCTGAATCCTCCTTTTTTGTCAAGTCTTTGATACGATTCAGCTCAGAGGGGCCAGAGCCGGGAGGAATGCAAAAAGGATTACTGGACGAACATATGGAAATTCCAGTTTAATTTTTCATTCAGGTCATGGTAATTAATGCAAATTAAGAATTAATTAATTCCAGCCGTGGGTTTAAATGGCGCTGCTCTAGAAGGGGGATGCAGTCTTGTCAGGATCAAGTGTGGAATGGATTCCGTATGACACAGGAGACAAACAGAGAGGAAATCAACATGGAAACACATTCAATAACCTCAACATCTTATCTAGGGTTGAGAATGTTGTGGTATAAGTCTCAAAATATAAGGCTTTTCACATTACACTATTTCATCTGACCTCCGCCAACGAGGTTATGTTTTCATTTACTTGTGAGCTGGAATACGGGAAAACCCCGGGACGGGTTTGCTTGAAATTGAACCCAGAGGTAGGCTTTGCTTCGTCCTAGAGGTGATTAAAGTCTGGGGACGTTACGTGTTTCCCAGCTTTTAAAACCAAATGAAATAAAATAATAAGCTGTTCGGAGCAGTGAGGTCAAAATGTTGCTATTGTTGCCTTTGTTCCTTTGATGTTCTTTGGAGGTGGAGGTTTGGGGTCGGTGGGCTGAACCGAGACGCTGAAGTGGAATGCTTCTACAGGAGAAGAGCGTCTACAGCGTATGTGAAATATACTCAGAGCTTGTTGGAGTTGTCGGCAGACTTGGATAGATATAGACTTCATTAATTTTATTTTTTTTTATTTAGGAGGCTGTCAATAACATTAATGGAGGAATTTGGATGGATTTTACCCGGACTTAGAGTACTGTTGTGCTTTGATGGAGTTATGAGCTCTCCGAGTGCTTTTTCTTTTATTATTGTTTTTTATATTATTTAATCTCTGAGTCAGGGATTTTACGGAATTGTCATCCCGGCCATCACCACAGAGCCTTTTTGTTAATGCGTTAACCCAGAAACTATTACATAGATCATTTTCAAATTTTAGACAAACTTACCCTTGCAGTTGCATACTCCCACCACTAGATGGAGCTTTCTGCCCAAAATCAGTTCTTGGGCTATAATTTCTCCACAATTGGTCCGATTTAGACCAATTTTGGTTCACATGAATTAACTCAAGATATATCTTAAATATATCACATTTAACTCGAGTAGTTAATATTTTACTTTTATTTTACAAAGCATATTTTCTGTTAAATCGTCGAGGACGAAAGCGTAGGCTTACATTTTTCTTTAACTGGTGCATTTAAAATGCTGTATGCTGGCTTTAATGTTTAATTTCTCAGGTAGCCATGCTATAAGTCGAAACATTTTCTTTCCTCAGTTTTTCCTTGCAGCACATTCCTGCAAGGCTAATGGCTACATGCAGTTATCTCCTGACCTCCATCCCCATGTCATCCGTCTCTGCTTGTGCAGGCTATTACTGTACAGTCCGGTTAATGTCATATTAAAAGGCCCTAATGTTACATAGAGGAGGATTGTACATAAAAAAATACAATGATAAGCATCTCTCACATTATCGAGAGTAGTTGCAACACGTCCCTCTCCCACACAAACCCTCCCTCCCTCCCTCCCTCCGTCCGTCATCTGCTTGCTTCTTAATCACTCACTCTACGCTTGGCTGCACAATTATAATCACCTTAAAATTATTTCATGACGCACTCACAAAACCAAACCAAGCCCCTCTGAGAGCAAAGAAACGCTTCTGTGTACACTAACACGCACATTCAGAATGGCTAATTATCAGAAACTGGGTTCCGCTGTACATTATAGAGTCAGCAGACAGGCATCGACGTCAGTATTGATGTAAACTTTTAGAGCAGATAGTCGCTGAAAGGGTTGATTCAGTTAATCACTACAATGACAAACCCTATTTATCGTAACAAACAAACACATTTAGATAAATTATCATTATTCAGCTCATCCCTGTAACCTATAAAGCAGTATTTAATGATTTTTCTAGGTTCTTCTATAGATGTGTTTGGACAGAAGGGATGCTGCAGGTGGATTAAAGCTTCATGTGTTTTCTTGTGCCGTTCAGGGAGGCAAAAATGGACATGCAGAGAGGAGGAAGGGAAGGCAGGAGGAAGCATGGAAGCCAGTTTAATAAGCCATAAGAAAATTAAAATATAGGTGCAGTGGGGTTAAGATGGGATAAACAGAATAAAATGAGATGAAAAATATGCAGGAAATGCTAAAATGAAGACACGCTGAGAGCAGAAGCAGGGGTTGGTGTATTAATTGTTAGCCAAGTGTATATGATACCAACTTGACCCATTCTATAAAACATTTTCATGATTTATGATGCAAGGAAACAGGAACAAGTGTGAGAGGGTTGGGGGGAAAAGGGAGAGGGAGGGGTTGGGGATAAATGCTGATGTAGCAGCAACTCCTCCAACTCCCACGTTCAAAGAGGAAATCAAAGCCCAGAGCAGGCAGCTGGAGACGCCGGTTGCTTTATCTCCTGTTTGACGAGGAGGGAACAAAAGATGAAGATAAAGAACGATAAACAGTATGGAAAAAAGGAACAGATCACAAGACTCAATAAGAAAAACATTATTACAAGGAGATTATTTCTCTTAGGCTGACAAACCACGTACAGCGTCCTTGGGTCTCTGGAAAGGCGCTATATAAATTTACGTAATTATTACTATTATTAATACATGAAGGAAAGAACTATTCGTAAATCGTCATCCCCCACAACAAGGGTATATCCCCAAAAACCTCCCAACCCCCTGCACTGTGTAAACAACCCCCCTGATTGAATATGACTCATTAATGATCCACCTCTACCCGACCTTCCTATGCTGAGTTTGCTTGTTCCTCATGTCTGCGTGGGTTCTCTCCAGCTACTCCGGTTTCCTCCCACAGTCCAAAAACAATGTAATAGCCTACAGGTGATATAAACTGGTGACTCGTCCAGGGTGTACCACCCCCCTCACCCAATGTCATCAGGGGTAGAGCTCCTTGTGTAGATTCGTACGACATCATTTGGACAAAATTGGACAGAAAGTTAGAAAGCTTCTGAAAAACTGTTTTTTGGACAAGAATGCCTCTCAGTGAATAAAATATTAACTATTGGAGCGAAAAACTAATATATTCAAGGTACATCTCCTTGAGTTGATCATAAGCACCAAATTTGGACTATTTCTGACCCAACGGTTGAGAAGTTATGTTTCGGAAACTTTTGAAGATAAAACTCCCTCTAGTGGCAGAAATATGCAAGTGACCATTCCCAAAAATCTATCCAGTTCTTCCCTCCGTTAAGGTGAGATTTGAAAATGATCCATGGAACAGACGACTGAGGGATGGAGAAAAGGAATCCCAAGGCATGACGGCAAACTAAAAGTATTCCTGCAGGATGAAAGATATCTGACCACAGCAGGCCTGCTCCTGCCGCCGCTCAGGGTCACTCTACTCTTCTTTTACTTCACCTCCTGACCCCTCCCACTCTTTCCTGTCCGTTTCAACCCTTTGTATGTCAAAACCTATTAATGCGAGGAATTGTTGCTTTCTCCGTCTCTTACGCATAATCCCTCCTCTGCCACTCACTCTCTCAGCCTGATGAAGATGAAGGGTGGTCATTTAAACCTAATTAGCAAACTTTAGCAGACAAAGACGCAGCTCATGAAAAATGACTCTGCCGTCCTGGTTATCAATGCATGAGCATGCACGCCCGTGAAAAAAGTAAAAAAAGAAAAAACCACAACATGAAGCTAAACCTCGTCCGTCAAACACAGGGACATGTATTCACACCACCTGACTCTCAGGTAATAACATAGCTATTAAATAGCTATTAAAAGAAAATACAAATATCAAGTGGTTAGTGCATTTTCAACAAAATGCAATAAGGTACGTTTACCCTTATGAAGGGTTAATAATATATATATATAAAGAAACTATGTCACAAGTGTTTCTAAATGTTTATTAATGACGCGTTTATAAATCCGTAACTGATACGTCTAATGAATGCATCTTTCTGGCGCTCTCCAGCTCTCCATCCCTCTCTCACACAGACACAGATTATAACGCGTACTTCCAAACAGCTCTACTACAGGGCAAGTTGCTCCCTTATCTCATAAATATCAAATGAATATTATTTTCACTTATGGAGCAGGAATCCCATTGATAAACTAGAAGAATATAACGGAATATAAAATCCTGATTTTATTGCTCACGTACATTGCGCTGTAGATTCAGGGAAATTGATATCGGTTTAACGGATAACTTCCTCCACTATAAATTAGAATCAGAAGCTTCTTATTATTCACTTTAACAGTTGAAAAATTAAGGAGATTTCATGCATGAGTGGCACCATTAAAGTGATAGATAATGGTAATTTATGTGATGCCCTCAACCTGAAATGATTGTAATATGAAGTTTAATCACATTTAACACAAGCATGCATGAGCAGCTTTATTGTCTGCACTTGAGTCGGATGGTTTCATGGGGTTGTGGGCGTGAACGAGGATCACAGATACGTCTGTCATCAGTCGGTCGCCACGCATCTCACTGACTGATTTGATACAGTCTATTTATTGACCTCAAAGATTTGCACTGTCGATATGACAGTGGTCGTAATCTGGAGTAGGGAGCATTTTATTTGTCACTATATTGCAATAGTAAAGGTGTCGTTGCATTTTCATGAGGGTTAAAAGCTGACAGAGGCATTTCCTTAAAACGAAAACGGACAAAAAAATAAAGTCGCTGTACAAAATCTCATGGCTTCAATCCAAAATGGAGCAGCTTCTCCTCAAAAGCCCTTCAAATTCTATTAGTGACATCCAGCACCGAAGACTTCAGCAAATCATTCTGTTCATTTGATAGAAAACACACAAGTGTTCAACCAACGATAGTCAGCATGCACTTGATAACAGACTGAACAATCGGCTGTAATAACTGGTTTGCTGGAGGGTAGATGTTTTATCGGACCAACCTTCTCCTCTGTTATTTGCTAGATCTCCTCACCAACCATGAACATTTTTCCACGACAGACTGTTTGGCAGTTTATGTGTGATGATAGGGATAGAAGCATTTTTGGATATAGTACTCTCCAGATTATCAATTTTAAAAACAACATCCAGCACCAAAACTGAATAAGTGCTACAGGCTGTTTGTTTTTGGGTTTTTTTTACCATTTAGGAGTTTGAAAGAAAAACCTTCGTAGATAAATGCAAAGTAAAGCGTCTGTTTTTCAGAGTGTTTTGAGGACCTCGCATTCATGCTTTGTCATGAATCGAATTTCATTCAAGAACTGGAAAAAGAAGCAGCTGACAATGACCTTGAGGAAGGCCGTGTTTTGTTGAACGCCATGTGCAAAATAAATTTTTTTTAAAATGTGAAACTCAACTCACAGATTCACAAATGTCATTATGAGAGGATTAATGAGGGTACATGGCCGGGAACCTTAAGCCGGTCCAGCTACCATCAGAAAGGTCGATAGACTTTCCATCCACATTGAAAATAACCAAAGAAAGAAAATATTCTAAGATATTAAAAGTTTAAACATGGTTTTATATAATTTATTCATTCATTAAATTTAATTTCCTCTATTTATACGATAATCTGCTACTGGTTTGCGTTTTTTATATAGCGTTGCTGCTCAGGAGAGGAAGCAATGGCCGAGATTGATAGTCAACCTGAGGAAAGTATTTTTTGGAAGAAAATCCTTTCAGCCAGAGTCCTCGTGAAAATATAACATCCTTGGCAGAAGAAATAACTGACAAACGGAGAAATAATACGTAAATATAGTGACAACGGCACAAAACCAAACTTCTGTCAGGACTCCACAAGCTTGTGGAACTTAATTATTTTTTTGAGTTCCTGGTGGTCCACATACCGAAGGTTACAGTAAACACACCTTAAACATCTCCACATGTGCAATTAGACACTGCCCCCCTCGATAAAGGCGACAAAAAAAAAAAAAAGAAGCCTTTCTTCGTATGCCGCATCATCCTAATAGGCCCATAATCCCTTGCTGTCTCTTGAGCATAAAGTCACAAACACGGCGCAGTTAAAGCCCGGGGGTTTAATCACATTACTTTAGGATCTGAAGGAGTCATGTCCACCGATCTAACAAAATGTGCAACGTCCCTCAACATCCACACACACACACACAAACACACACACACACACTGGTAGGATGCACACTAACACACTCAATTTCCACGCAAAGGAAAGATCGTTTACAGCTAAATTATGAACAAATTGAGCCTTGGGAGAAGGGAAGTTTAAAGGCAGAGCTGGAGCCGAACACAGAAGCTGACTCCCACAGACACCCGTGCATATGCCTTTCAGACAAACACGCACACACACGCACACACAATGCCTCCAGACAAAATATCTTGCATGTATCTCCAAAGCCGATCAGGCATTTTTGGTCTGTTGCCGCACACTCAGTAGATGCATCGGATGGAATTTCCTCAATTGTGTGGGACTTCAGTCATGCAGGGAAACAGATAAATATATAATCTTGTACCACTCCTTTGAAATGTGTGCTCCTCGTCTAAGTGTGTAAGCGTCTTTGTTGATGGATGCTTTTTGACGAATTCCTAAAAGTGGAGATGTATTTTTGTGTGCATCTGTGAATGAGAGCCTGTGGAAGCATTTATTCTGGTTGATAGTGATATTCCACCTCCACAATGACATTTATACGCAACCGTTAACCAGCGCAGAGATCGAGAGAAGCAAAAAGAAGCTGTAGGAGGAAAAAGAATGCCTCCTCAGTCAAAGAGATGCCACCTTGTCAAACAAAAAGCAAAAGATGCGACAAAGCAACCAAAGCAACATCCAGAGAAAGAAGGAAACGGCATCGGTGAATGGAAGCGTGAGAAAGAGATTGATTGTTTTCAGTAAGAGCATTTAGATTTAATATGCTCCTTTTTTTTTTTCCTAAATTTGGGAATTAGAATCAGACTATATATCAGCGTTGACATCTTTGCTGGTGCCTTTGGCAAATAAGTAGCAAAAGATTGTCCAACAGAAAATCCATTAGAAATACCGATACAGGACTTCGGTTCTGAATATTGAAGAACAAACTTTTAAAGTGACACTGGACTGGGAGGCAGGCTGGTTGCAGAAGACTGACAGGAGTTATCTGTGACAGAAGAGGAGCAGCAGGAGGGAAGGGAAAGGTTTCCAAGATGGAGGTGAGAGCAGTTCTGCTGGATGGTTTAGAGACGGTGGTTCTGACCAGAAGACAGGAGGCAAAGCTGAAAATGTTCAGATGTTCTCTGGGAGTGAGGAGGATGGACAGGATTAGAAAGGAGACATCAGAGGGACAGTCCAGGTTAGACGTCTTGGAGACAAGGTCAGAGAGGACAGATTGAGATGGTTTGGACCTGTGAAGAAGAGGAGGGATAGTGAATCTACTGGTAGAAGGATGCCGAAGATGGAGCTGCAGGCAGGAGAAGAAGGGGAAGACCAAAGTGGAGGTTTCTGGGTGTGGTGAGAGAGGACATACAGTTGATTGGTGTGACAGAGGAAGATACAAAGGACAAGGAAAGATGGGACTAGATGATCAGTTGCAGTGACGCCTAAAGGGAACAGCCCAAAGAATGCGGCTTTAGGCTGTTCGGAACAAAGGAGCTCGGAGTGGATCCAAAGCTCCTTCATGTCAAAAGGAGCGGCTGGTGATGGTTTGGGTATCTGATCAAAGATATCTGCAGGACGCCTCCCATTAAGAGGTTTCCAAGGGATCGAACCAGAACTTGCCGGACCACATATCTCTGCTCACCTGGGAAAGCCTCAAGATCCCGTGGTATGGGCTGGAGAGTGATGCTGGGGAGAGGGTTGCCTGGCTTGTAATCACAGCATCCCGATGCAAGATTCGTAAGAAAATAGATTGGATTGGGCTAAATAATGTTCCTATAATAAAATGAAATGATACTTGACATAAAAAATGGAATTTCCATTGCATGAAGCACTGGATCAACAAAAACATGCAATATAATTTTAGAGTATGCATGTTTAGGGTTACGAGTGAGGTTTATTTTGAATCTTTTAAAGTACGGAAAGCCTGGAGAACAAAGTTAAGGTCTTCGTAGAAGTTTCAGGTTCTATGAATTTACAACACAGCTCATTTTCTCATCCGGTACCTGAAACGCTGCTCTTTTGAGCGCTAAAGGAATATTGGAAATGTTTACTGTAGCCCGAGAGTTTTTTCCACTATTGTGGACAAAGATAAAACTTTTTAATTTGAAGTGCACTAGAAACATTGTGACCACCAAACAAATTAGTTCAGAATGGATCATTTGTTTTTACGCAAATTTTGACCTTAAATATATCTCATAATGGAAAAGACTCCGTGTGTTCCTGACATAGTGGGATTTTTCATGGCTTACAGAGTTTTGTCTAGCCTCCATCGTCCATGTTTTTTATTCCTTTAACGGCTCTCAGGTTGATTTGGTTTTATTTTCGACCTGCACAAAAACATGGAAGGATGGAGTAAGAGAGAGAGAGAAAGGTAGAAAGTGACAGGCGGGGCTGATGGATCTAGCGAGAACGGAGAGGAACACGATCATTACGGGACAGAAACAATTAGAATCGAGACAAATAGGTTAGGCAGAGGACAGAGAGATGAAAGGACAAACAGATGTCAAGGAGGAGAGAAAAGGGTAAATGTGAGGAAGAGAAAATGGCAAAGATGATGTGGAGGAGAAGAAGGGGGAGTGAAGGAATGATGGAAGTGACAGCAAGCACAGACATGCGAAAGGAAAAACTTACAGGGTCGAAAGGACGGCAGAAGGAGAGAGTGAGACAGAACAGGAGGTAATGGCTCAAGGAAGAGAGCAAAGGAGGGATGATGGATAAAGGTGGAGAGACGGTTGCGGGGAGTCAGATGAAGCCAAACTGAAGAAGGGGAGATCCTGAGGAAAGAGTGATAGATGAGATGAATGGGCGGGTGAGAGGAGGAAGAGGGGATAGATTAAGTAGAAAGAGGGGGGGGAGAGAGAGAGAGAGAGAGAGACTTTGATGATACAGGAGTGTGTGTCACAGTGACCGTCACTACAGACGGCGTCCTATTAGTAGCAGCTCAAACTACACAGAACCTCAGAACACGTCTGTAGGTGGGAACACGTTGTACCGGATCACAGACTTCTGCATTACACCGGACATATTAAGCATTCTGGTGATCTCACTAAAGCCTCAACTGTACTCACTTCTTATCGAGCCATGTCGCGAATCAAGCCAAAGTCAAATCCTTAGTCTTTTGAGGCTTAAACAAGTTCAGACAATTTTATTGATCACAAAAGGGCAATTAATTTGTAGCTTACCCAGTCTATACGTTCAACCTCAGGCCATTAAATGTGTGAGGCAACAGATAAACAGGATGTAGGCCATAGGAGGGATAGTTACAATAGAGTTATATTAGTTATACTATATACAAACTATGTATGTCAAACATTCCTCATTAGAGATAAAGGCACCGTTTTTAAAAAAATCGTAAAATGAGAAATGAGAAACCGTTGATTTCTAATTCAGATCAATTCATTTTATTCAAAAAAAATAAAAATATAAGCGCTAAAAAAATATTCTAAAATGTGTTCTAAAATTATAAGCACCCTTACTTAATCCTGTGATTGAAAGGTAAATGAAGAATATCTCCAGTCCTCTTTTATACTTGTGTCTTCACCTGTTTGAGCAGGAACTCTGAAGTGGTGAACAGGTACTTCCTGTTTGACTGGGGTATAAATATGAGGTGACAGGCCTGATTCTCTCTGAGGGTCTTCACCATGATGAAGACCAGAGAACACAGCAATGAGGAGCAAAGAAAAGTTGTAGAACTGAACAAATATGACAATGGAGACAAGAACATCTCTCAGCAGTTCACAATGTCAGTTTGAACAGTTAGATCAATAATGAAGAAGTTTAAAGAGACTGGAGATGTTAGACATTAGCCTGGAAGAGGACATGTCTGCAAACTGACCCCACACACTGTGAGGAGGATGGTTGGACTGGACAAAGACTCTCCAAGGATCACAGCTAGAGAGGTCAGAGGTCAGCTGAATCTTGGGATCAGAAAGTCAAGTCTCCCTAACCACCATCAGATGGCGCCGACACCAACACCAGCTGTTTGGGAGGGCAGCAAGAAAAAAACCTCTGCTGTCGTCCACACACAACGCTGCTACAAGCTAACGCTGCTAGAGTTTGACAAACACCACTGGGACTTTCACTGGAACAAGGTCAGAGGTCAGATGAGACCAAAGTAGAGCTTTTTGGCTACAAACATCTAAGATGGGTGTGGCAAGAAATAAAGCCATAGAGAAAAGCCCCTCATACCCACTTTGAAGTCTGGTGGTGGTATCTGATGCTGTGGGGCTGTTGTTTTTTTTCCTCAAATTTTATTTTGTTACTTGCGTTAAAAGTTAGATTTTTAATAATAATCTGAATGAAAGATAATGTGTGTAAACAATAAAGACAGTTTTTTCATCTTTTCCTGATTCAACGGTGTCAATACTTCTGGAGGGGCGTGTAAATTAAAGATAGAGATGAAAACAACATGGACGTATAAACAGGAAATAAAAAACAATAGAAAGTTGATAAATAAATGGGTTCTTTAATGTGACGCTACGAAAACCAGGTGGAGAGGCAGGAGAGCTGTAGGAGGATGAGAGGAAGACAGCGATGAAGGTGTGAGAGCGATGAAGGTGTGATGGTGGGATTAATTTTTAACGAGGCGTGGAGTTCCACTGCAGGATTAGCAGCTTTTGATGTGAAACATCAAAGACAACCTTTGCTTTTTTAAACCACTTACCGTGTCTTTGAGTCATTGTTGACACGACAACATGAAACTGTGTGAAGGAGCGTTTTCACAAACACGAGGCAGAAGGTGAAGGCAAAGTAAGATCTACACAGAAGCCTGAGGAGCAAACGTTCACCAGGATGACCAAAACCAAACAATGGCACCAGAGCGGCGTTCAGACGCGTGGAGCGATGGTTGATGGAGGCATCATCGTCGCAGAAGCACGCCGGCCTCCTGAAGGAGGGGAGGGCGTGATTCTACCGATGCTGCGGCAGGAATCCGCCGGCGCCGCCGTCCTCAGCGGGTTCTCGCCGCCTTCAACGCAGAGAGGCTCTTTAACCGAGTCGTTCAGGGGGAAAGAACGCTTCAGTGTCAGAGTTAACGTTGGACTGAAAGATGATATTTCCTTCCAGCGGATAAATGTCATTCTATAAATGAGATTATTTTGTTTGTTTGTTTGTTTACCAGAAGGAAGCACATAAAAATAATCTAATTAAGGAGAAATAAAACGTATTCTGGTCAATGCCTCCGTCCTTCCTGGTAACACCAGAGGATTGAGGTGGATATGACTCTCCCTCGATCTCCCTCATCCTCTCTCTCTCTCTCTCTCACACTCCCTCGCCCTCTCTCTCTCACTCCCTCGCCCTCTCTGTCTCTTACACTCTCTCATATTTTCTCTATCTCTTTCTCACTCCCTCATCCTCTCGCTCACAATCCCTCATCCTTTCTCTCTCTCTCCCTCCCTCATCCTCTGTCTCGCTCACACTCCCTCATCCTCTCTCTCTCACCCTCCCTCGCCCTATCTCTTTCTCACACTCCCTCTCTCTCTCACTCCCTCATCCTCTCTCTCTCACAATCCCTCGCCCTCTCACATTCCCTCATCCTTTCTCTCTATCTCACCCCCTGATCCTCTATTTCACACTCCCTCATCCTCTGTCTCTCTCTCACATTCCCTCCTTCCTCTCTCTCTCACACTCCCTCATCCTCTGTCTCTCTCTCACACTCCCTCTCTCCCAAACTTCCTCGCCCTCTCTCTCTCACTCCCTCATCCTCTCTCTCTCTGTCACACTCCCTCATGCTCTCTCTCTCTCGCACTCCCTCGCCCTCCCTCTCTCACTAACTTCCGATCAGTGGGTCAGATTTGGTCCATATTTACCTCATGTGAACAGCCCGGTTCCTACTTGTGGTCCAAACACAGATAAACCTGCTGCTCTGAAGAGACGCCGTGTTTTGTATTCGATGTTGCGTGAGAACCCGTGAGAGGAGAGTGATGCCGGCTGGATTCCTGCATCGTTCTGTGAATGAAGAGGCAGACAGAATCCGTCTCCCTTCCATTCACAGCTACTGATGTCAATTCCAATTCATCCTTTGACTAAGAGAGAGACCCGTCTCGGTCCCGACGGAGCGCTGCCGAGATCCACCACCGGCGCAAATGGACAACGAGGTGACCGTTTCTCTCTGAGTGAATTTGAAGTGGTTGTAAGGGCCTTCCCAGAAAAGCCACTACTTCACATCTGCTGCAGCAGCAGCGGCTCGCCAAACTTATTGATGGAGCATTTGGAATTCAACATAGGAGGGTGAACTGAAACTCTGATTTCTAGGAGGAAAAAAAACCACAACAGAATACTTGCACAACCGATTATACCTGCAGTTTCTAGGGAGAAAGAAGAAAGAAAAAAAGACACAGGTAATAGTTGAGATAAAAGCACTTGTATGCAGAGAGAGAGAGAGAGAGAGAGAGAGAGAGAGAGAGAGAGAGAGAGAGAGAGAGAGAGAGAGACGGGGATGGGAATCAATGGCAGACATCAGGAGGGGGGAGACATTAGAGAAGACAAGGGAGTAAAGAAAATCGGGTGAATGTATGCAGCAGTGTTCTGGAAAGATGGGGCCGTCTGTGTAGGATTATAAAAGAAGACTACACTTATGGTGTTTAAGTAAACATGTGGTATTTAAGGGAGCTGCCTGATTCAAACTTACAACTTTCAGGCGGCAATCTGACATTCCAGGAGATGAGTGGGGGGGGGGAGGAAGGAGACGGTCTCCTCTGAACTCTGAGCTAGCGCTTGATGCAGGATACTGAGGCCCATGGGTAAATTATCTGTCTGAGAGAATCCACTACGGATGGGGGGGGGGCTAGAGGAGGGGAGGGGTGTGGGGTGTGTGTGAGGGGGGGGTCTGGGGTCTTGGGGTATTTGGTGACAATCTTACCATTCTGCAGCTTCTCTTTGCCGCCGGACAGAACTCCGCTGGGGAGCATACCCGTGGGGGTCAGTCCCTTCAGGGTCAGCACGCTCTCACTCTCCTCTCTGGAACCACGCCACACAAACGACATCATCGCTGGTTACTTCAGACAACGTCAAGCTTATCAGAAACGGGTTTTTTTCTAATAGCAGGATGAGCGAGCAAATATTCCTTTATTGTAAAAAAAAATTATTAAAAAGATTGATTGGTGTGAGCGACTGTCGTTTTTGTAATGGAAATATTTTATTGAATTTTTACCGGCATCAGGTAGTAATGAAGTACAATCGCCAGTAGGGGGCGGCGGTGTCTGCAGCCCGTTTACATCCGCTATTATCAAAAGGAAAAAAATGCACTATAACCACCAGCGCCGGGACCGAGTTAAAGTTTAAACTCTAACCCCATCTCCAACAGTCCATAATGACTCAACCTACCTACTTCTATGACCTCAGCAGTCTGCTCTAGGATCAGATCCCACAGTGACTCAACCTAACTATTACTATGATGTCATCAGTCTGCTCTAGGATCAGATCCCACAGTGACTCAACCTAACTATTACTATGATGTCATCAGTCTGCTCTAGGATCAGATCCCACAGTGACTCAACCTAACTATTACTATGATGTCATCAGTCTGCTCTAGGATCAGATCCCACAGTGACTCAACCTAACTATTACTATGATGTCATCAGTCTGTTCTAGGATCAGATCCCATAGTGACTCATTGATGAAGATAAATACAGTAAACTAGTTTTTCTGAGCTCAGGAATAAAACGAGACGGATTCCTTCGAGTTAAATTTAGACACAATTGGACTTATGGTTGGGTTTCAGTCAAGAGGCTATGTTTGCCACAAAAAGCTCCCCCTAGTGAGTTAAATGTGAACTGTTAAGAGTGAGATATGTTATATACGATGAAGATCTCCCCGAGTCGATTCATATCCACCGAAATTTGGACTAAATGGGACCAACTTTGAAAATGAAGGCCCGCAAACGTATGGCGATAAAGCTGAAATGTGCAAAAGACCTTTCCCAAAATCAATCCAGTTCCTCCTCACACTAGCGTTTATGGATGGACGTATGTTGGAAATGATCCATGTAAAAGTTTATGAGTTATAAATATCAGAAATGAAATGAAACAAGGGATACGATAAGATAGAAGTTTATTCTTGTGACAGAGAATACTCAAAAATGAGAGTAACTACAAATACAATGAGTGAGTAAAAGGAAATAGAATATAAATATAAGTGGAAATGAAAATATGTGGAATGTAGATGATTTGTCATATTTGCATACCTGAGCACGGAAAAAACCCTCGCCATCTTGCCGATGGCACGGATCTTATTGCGGATGACCTCTTTACGGGCAGAAGCTGTGGCACCTGTAGGGGTCAGAGGTCGGACACGGTTACACAATCTGTGACTCATGTATACCAAACGTAGCGCGTCACTGGTGGACGTGAGAGCTGGACTGTGTTGTCTGTGTGTTTCTTTCTTTTTTATAAATGCTCTTATTATTTATAAAAACGCACTAACCCGGAGTACATCTCCTGGAATATTAGTTTTTGTGATATCTGGTAAAAGAAATAAAAATAAAACATCAGACAAACACAATGCAAACACAGTATGGTTACTAAAACCGGAAGCTCAGATCCAATTCACTGATTTAACTTTCAGCATTCAGTGCAGTCATGCTGCAGGTCTCGTGTCGGACCACTAGTGGTCTTCAGTTTAAGTCGTTTCATCTCCAACAGTGTTTTTTCCCCCTGCTGGTCCATTTAAACCCGATTATATCAAAGTGCAGAGAACCCGGGCCTTGTCCCTTTTCAACACATTCCAAGAGTGCTCTCTATTTGACTTTTCCTGTCGATGCAGGGACCCAAACTGACTTTTCCTGAACTGGAACAAAATTTGTTTAGGAGGGGTTCTTTGTCAGAATAACAGTTTCAAGCTCCCCCCCAGGGAGTCATCTGGAAAATGTGAGAGAGTGAAGGATGGAAATGAGCTGATGTGTTGTGAAAGGTTGTGTAAGGAAAGAGCTGACAGGCTGGTGTCTACTCGCAGCTACTTGAAGACTCTTCCTCCCATCATCATCTGAACACACCGCTACTATTCTCTGAAACTCAATGTGTGCCGCAAATACGGAAGAATCAACTTCAAATATTTTTTTCCTGCCTGTCAGATTTGGCCTGATTTAAAGTGGAGCATGTGAATGTCACGTTACTGACACGCCTGCACAGAAAACAACTGACATGAGATGTAAAGAGAGTCAGTAGTTATCTGGCCTCTGGAATTAATGGCACACAAAAAAATGTCATTTGCTGTATAAACCCATGATCGTTAATTCACATTATTCAGAGAAATGTAACCTCTGACTGAAGTAACAACATTTGAAAGAAATATAACATTCTTTACAAAATGTGTTTTGCAAGATCTGAGACCATTCCTCTATACAGAAACTCTCCACCACCAGAAGGAGGTCTGAGGTCCACACTGGTGGACTCTCCTCTGCAGCACATCCAACAGATGTTCTGGTGGGTTTAGGTCAGGTGACAGGGATGGACATGGCAGAACCTTTATTCTGTGATCTCTGAACCATTCTTGGGTTGATGTTGAGGTCATCTTCAGATCATTGTCCTGCTGGAAGGTCCAACCACGGCCCACTTTAAGGTTCCTGACAGGCTTTTAGGTCTTCATCCAGTATCTGCTGGTGTTTGATGTCCATTGAACCATGTCTTTAACAAGATGTCCAGAACCTTTGGAAGAAAAACAGCCCCACTGCAGAGATCCACTACCAGACTTCACAGTGGGTATGAGGGACTTTTCTCTGTGGCTTCTTTTCTTGCTGTGCTACACCCATTTTAGATGTTTGCTGCCAAAAAGCGCTACTTTGGTCTTACTGACCTCTGACCTTGTTCCAGTGAAAGTCTCAGTGTTGTTCAAACTGTAGCAGCGTTAGCTTGTGTGTGGACGACAGCTACCCTCCCAACAACTAGTGTTGGTGTCAGCGCCATCTGATGGTGACTTTCTGACCACAAGATTCAACTTAGCTTTGATCCTTGGAGAATCTTTATCCAGTCCAACCATCCTCCTCACAGTGTGTGGGGTCAATTTACAGACACGTCCTCTTCCAGGCGGATGTCTAACATCTCCAGTCTCTTTAAACTTCTTCATTATTCATCTAACTGTTCAAACTGACATTTTGAACTGCTGAGAGATGTTCTTGTCTCCATTGTCAGATTTGTGCAGCTCTAAAACTTTTCTTTGCTCCTCATTGCTGTGTTCTCTGGTCTTCATCATGGTGAAGAACCTCAGAGAGAATCAGGCCTGTGTCACCTCATATTTATACCCCAGTCCAACAGGAAGTACCTGTTCACCACCTCAGGGTTCCTGCTCACACAGGTGAAGATACAGATATAAAACTTGAAACATGCTTCAGCTACATTTAACCATGTTCCTTTAGCTAAAGGTTAAATATTTCTCAATAATTTGATTTAAAGACCATGGGTAAAGACAATAAAGATATTTTCTGCCTCTCTTTTGATCTTTTAAAGGGTGCCAGTACTTCTGGAGGTCAGTGTAGAAGCTTGAAGCTCAAACATTAGTGGACAGAATCACAGAGAGCAAACACTGACCAGGAGTTTCTCTACCTCGCACACACCATCATGGCTGAGGTTTGTACCTTTTTTGGGGGGATATATTAGCTGTCCTTCTCATGAAACACCCCCAGAAGAGAAGAAAAGAGAGAGGACAGAGGGATCAGTGGATGGCCGTAGAATGAGAGCGAGGCGGCGGGAGGGCGAGTGAAGTAAGAGGACAGAAAGCACAACACGAGTAAAGAAAAGTGATGCCTTGAACAGAAAAGCTCTGGAAAACAGAAACGAGAAATCAGATGAGGTCAACCAAAGAAGTGACAACATTACACACATGAGAGAAAGGTAGAACGCCAAAGTATAAAAGTGGTGAAATATCAAAATTGTGATGGAGGGAAACCAAAGCAATCACAGAGAGTGTAAAGTGCAGGAAATGAGATTGTGAGTGAGAGACACGTAAACAATAACCCGACTGTCAGCAGAAGGAACGTAGAAATAAAAGGATGTGGAGAGTCGCGAAAGAAAGGAGCTTAAGTGGAAACAAAAACAGTGAAAGTGAGTTTGAAGGAAATAAAGCGCCGACTGAATGAGCTGGTGGAGAAAGATGAGACTCGTCTACGTGAGGCTACGACCCACGACCCACTCCTCATTTTCATCAGCATACCAACCGAGCTGTGTGCATCAGTAAACAGAAAGAGAGTAGGAGGAAGGAGGAAGGACTAATGAGATCATTTCCTGTTTGGCAGCACAGGGAGGGGGGGGCAGGCAGGCAGATGGAAACAGGCCGTCCAATTGTTCCTAAGTTCTGACCAGGGATCAAACATTCCCTCCCTAACGTGTGGTACTGAGTGATGATCCGATGAGGGAACCAAAGAAGAGAAGCTCCAAAAGAACCAAACGTCTCCGCTGGCATTATTTATTTACGTTCTGAATGCATTAAAGATGGCCATAGATTGATGTGGGAGGAGCCTCTCTTCCACATGGCCTCTGGTGTTAAACTCAAAAAGCAAACTGAAACTAGAGCGGAGCCGGCGCGGGTGTGTCGAGTGTGTGTCTGGTTCTCAGACTGACAGAGGACTCCCTCTGGTGGCGCTGAAGCCAAACTGCGGCGGAGGGTCCGGCTTACCGTCCAGCTCCTCGTCGGTGGTCAGCTCGTCGTTGGAGCAGATGCTCAACACGTTCACCAGCATCTCAGTCACTGGAGGGGAAGGAGAAAACACACAGAGGGGATCATGGAGGGATCTGGTGTGAAAGCACCGTCGTGTGGCACCAGTTTGACGAGCCCTCCTCCCCCCACCCCGTGAGGAACCTCCGTTATAACGTGACCCGGTAACACGTCACTGGCAGTTATGTGTGATTAATTCACACCGATGTGATGAAGACACGACGGTCACAGACACTAACCTAAACCCCGACACAGGGAAGAAACAGAATTCCAGTCCCTGCTGATGTGAAGCCACGTCCTTCCTCATCGTCAGAAACTTTCATCCGCCGCTTATTTATAAGACGAAGAACTTTTTACCTCACATGTGACTTTGTGACTTTGCATGTGTGCCGCTTTCTGGCTCATTAGTTCTTCTTCTTCACATCAGATCATCTCCCCCTGTCTTCTTCACCTTCCTCTGTCTCACCAACCAACTGCATGTCCTCTCTGGCCACCGCCAGAAACCTCGCCATTTTTTCGTGGTGCATCGCGACAAACCCACAAAATATCACACAATGAAAATTCCCTGCGATAAACCAACCCTGTTAATGACTCCTGGAACGGCGTGTTGGTTAAAAGAGAATATCTGCAGACGATGTTTCCACTTCCTGTCTCTGCTGATACAGGAAGTGTGTGCCGGCGTGATCGCTCACCCTTCTCTCCGACGAATGGGAGGGACCAGGTGAAGACGTCCATGAAGTTGGGCAGCCAGTAGGGGTGAGGAGAGCAGTTGAACTGTCGGATGTTCATCACGTTGTTCTCGTACTTCAGCACGGCCGCTGGGGGAGGAAGAGAACGAAGAGGAGGAAGGGCGGTTGTTTAGAAAATGACCCAATACCTGTAAAAGCGCTGCTTTCTCTCTGCGTGGGTGAATTATGACGTTCAGGAGAAAACAAACGTTGGAAGAGAGGTTTTCAGTCTGAGCAGAGGTTTATCTCCATTCTTCCACAGGACAAGTAGAATGTTCTGGTCCCGTCCGGGTCCAGCAGCTTCGACCCGGTTTCAAACCACCACTTAACGGCGCTGAATGGCTAAGTAGTTTGGATCCATCCCAGGGAGAATTACCCACAAAGCACTTAGCTGAGAACCGAGGGTGGTTGTGGAAGAATCTTTCTCTCTCTGAGGAGCTCCTGGGATTCATGCTGTCCGGATATAATCCTTTATATAATCCTTTATATAATACTTTATATGATACTTTATATGATACTTTATATAAAAATAACAATTATAATAAATATAAAAAAATATATATATATATATATGAAAAATAATAGTATTTATAACTATAAATTTAACGATAAATAAAATAAAAAAATACATAAAATCAAATAAAGCAATATAAATGAGTAAATAAATGAATAAATGATCAAATCCAAATATATGCTTATTTCATAGACATGTATATATATATATGTATATGATACACAATAATTGGCACCCTGCATTTAGTATTTTGTGTTATTCTTCTTCCTGAGTTAAGGGATTGATTTATTTTATGAATAATTTGGATTAAAGATCGGGGGTACGGATGATTTGGAGGGCGCTGTATCAAAATAACAGCTAGAAGGATTGTTTTACAGAGAAGAAAAAAAAGCCACGTAAAGACGCAGGCATGACTTTCTATGAATAGGAATGATTTATTCATTAACGGGTTTTCGGGCGTCAGGCGCCGTGAAGAGAGTTACCGTATCTGAGCGAAAATAATCATAAACACAAAAACAAACTATCAATAAAAGTTGCCAAAACACTGTCAGCCGAAAAAGAATCGTAGCCTGGAAGTAACTCAAGATCCTGTCAGGTGCCGTCAGTTCTCCTCTGCCTGATGCCGGAGAATAAAGAAACGCCAAAGCATCGAAAACGTGACGCGTTCTCCAGCGCTCAGAAAATCTCTCGCTCCGACAGGAGAATGAATTAACGAGCGGAAATGCAAATCAGGAGGTGAATATGCTGGGAAGCTGCACCAGCATCAGAACGACGGGAAGTTACTACTGATTATTGATCACCGCCCCAAACCCTGTCACCACGGAAACACATGACTCAGCATTTCTGTTCTTACAGGCCGGCTATTCATCATTAGTTAGCAATGGACGGGTGTAGAAGTCTGAGGGCGGGATAGGCAACAACATGGATTCCCAGCAACGATAGATGCAACCACAAACTCCAGCGGACCTTCAGCAGAGTGTTGTTGCTAAAATATATATGCTGCATTATTCTAAAACGTTAAATGGATGTTAGATTGAAAGTCAACTTTCTAGGAATTAATCAACTTCTTAAGAAACCTGCTGACAAAACTCTCAGTTCTGCTTAATACAGGAATTATTTAGTCACAAAGAGGAACCGGTTAGTTTAGCATCTAGTCTAGATGTGCGGCGATCCATCAAAACGAATCACCCCGAGGGACATAGCGATTTTCAAGAAGCTAACGTTAGCAGAGCAGCTAAAGCAGACGCCAGCCCGGCGCCAGCCACATATGATGGACTGAACGAGGCACAAAGTTTTATTTTCACTCCGAAGTGTCATAAAATTGGTTTTAAGTATCACACCTTGGGAAAGAGGCGGGTACATTATTCATTTCAACAGCTCAGACTACATACACAATGCCGGCAAGCCTTACTTCCACTGTGATCCTTCAAAATAAGAGCACTGAAAATACGCTACTCATTATGGTTTTAAAGATTTATAGGAAAACCAAATAAATCGGAATCAGACTTTATGAAAATCGTTGATATAAGAATCGGCGCACCTCTATTAAGCATCGAGTCTGGAGGCAGTAAGCGAGCAGGGACTTCCTGTCGTCTTCTCTGGTATAAAACCACCTAACGGTGAGAAATAAGTCCAGGGGATCCGTGAAATAGTCGGGCACAAATATCCCGATGAATTATTCAAGCGGCTCAACTAATCATGTAATTGGAGAGGCGGGTGGTGCGTCTCCGTCGTTCACGGTACGGGTGGAGACGGGGGTTCACCATCAGACCACACACCCTCAGTACATAAAAACATTCTATTAGGAACCGATTCAAACTTCTGGATCCATATACACTTCTGTCCTGACTACATGATGCCGTCTCACGATCTGTGTACCGCTGACATAGAGACCACCTCCGTCACGCCGACCACAGCGGGCCCCCGGGACTTCACCCTTGATTAAGGCATAGTGCGAACTTGGGTGCTGAGGAAAACACGAGGGTGTAAATACCCCCATGCTGTATATAGAGCCCCCTGACCTCTCTCTCACATGATGCTGGGCCACTCCGTTGGCCCGGATCGGGGGAAAGCGGACACCGGGGGGGACTTTCCTGCCGCCGCCCCTCTCAGGTCGGGAATAGCAAGTCATCAAACCTGGCATCCCAAGCAGCTCTAACCTTGGTCGCGACACAAATCAGGTCAGGAGACATTTTGAGAGGCTGGGGCTCGCCTGGTTCTGTACGCGAGTGTGAGCGTGGATTCAAAGATCGGCAGAGTAACGCAAAATTCAGACGATAGACAGAGCCGGTAATATGTAGAAAAAATATGTTTCGTCTGTTTTTGTTAACAAAAAATAAAAATAAAAAAATCCCACTAGTGGGCAAAATAGGATTTATTAGAGGAAATAGAAGTTAAAGACGTTATGTCTGAAAAACATGTTTTGTTGTCCCCCTAGTGAGTAAAATCTGTTTATATACAACATATATACAAGATTGATCTCATTCAGTTTATTCATCATCATCAAATCTGGAATACATCGGACCAACTGTAGAAAGTCATGTGAGTGTTTGTGGAAGAGCTCCCCCTAGTGAGCAAACGTAAACTATTAGAGTAAAACATATGACACATACAAGATTGATCTCTAATCGATTTATTTGCACGAAGATTTTTGAACTAACGTTATGTTTGAAAACAAAATCTGAACTATCAGAGTCAAATATGACGGATCTCTTTTTGGGGGTCAAATTAGCCGTTGCATTAACTTGACAGACTGATATTTTGTGGCGTGCACCTTTAAGTTTGGTTTGTGGTTCACCATTAACAAAGAGGAGAAAAAGAAGTGCAGCATGAAGAAGAAGAAAATACAATTATTACTTCATTTATGATTATAATACTATTAGAGCAGAGGAATATTAAACCATCCATCTTCCCATATTACGTCTCCTGTCTGTCGTTCCCTCAGGTGGGCATTAACTGAAGGTTAAGGACTTCTTCTTGAAGCCCTACAGCGAGATGATCTTATTCACATCAGCCATTAGAAGCAGGAAAGTTAGTGGCTCTATGAATCGGCGGAGATAAATCAGGCGCTGGAAATTATCTATGCGATCAAAGTGGCCTTTTTTCTCTTCTCCACCAAGAGACAGAACTACTGTGGAGGATTGGAAATATCCTCAACACAAGTAATGTGGCATTATTAGCAGAATGAGCTAAACGCCGCTACACGGTCCGGTCAGACGGACGCTGTGGGTGTGTGCGTGTGTGTGTGTGTGTGTGTGTGTGTGTGTGTGCGTGTGTGCAAGAAATCCACGGCGAGCGTGGGCAACATCAAAAACAAGGTGGCTGCACTTGATTGAACGCAGCCATGGAAGCCCGGAGGGGGGAGAAAAAAAACACAGAGCGGGGTAGAAGGTCAGCCCTCCTGCCGTCACTCCTTGAAATAGAATTCCCTTTAAAATAAAAGAGGAGCTCCAGCAGGCAGAACAAAATACCAGCATCAGGGTTTGGAGAAAGTCAAAGCCCCTTTTTTTTTCTCTTTGTGGATCCTCTCTCATTGTTAAACGCGCAGATGAGCGGGAAAAGATCGGCATTCCAGCGTGAGAGGAAAAGCACAGTTCCATGCCAAGGTGCGGCTGACGGGGCGGGTGTCAGCAGCCGAGGCCGCCGCTAGATGTCCCCGCCGCTGCAGAGGGTAGCTGAGGCCGTCTCCGCTGCCACGGTAACACAGATATTGCGAGGTGACGCCGACTCATTCATTATTTATTAGGGAGTGCCTCAGGCCCGGTTTCCCCGGTAACGAGAGGTGCTAAATCTGCTTTGAGACCGGGGGGGGGGGGGAGATTCCCAGTGTCCAGCAATGACACTAAATGCTGACTGCATATCTGTCGCTAAGGCCTCTTGGATCGAGTTCCAGCGGATTAGTGGTGCCGGCCAGCTGCCGGGCCCTCCTCAGTCCGTTACAGTCAGCGGTCCGCTTCCATGAGATGTCAGACTGGTGGGTGACAGCAACTAAATGTAGATGGTGGTCCGCTGGAAACTGCACGGACGCCACCTCATTCATTTCCAGGTCATAAATTAACACGGCCGTTTGAAGTTGTCCAGACGACAAAACGCCGCGCGTGATCATAGAACCTCCTAGGACCGGTCAACGCGAGCAAGTGGCATGAATGTGATCCAGTAAGTCTTAAGAACAAACAAGTAAACAAGCAAAACTGTAAAAACAATTATGAGATTCACACCTGCAGGGCCTCGACTAAAGGTGTGAGAAAATTCATTCAATCCCATCCTGTGGTTTCGGAGAAGGAGGGGATGGAACCCATGACATACCGCCAGGTGAGGGTAACCCAGTGGGCCCCCTCTGGCTTACAGGGGCTTAAAAATAGGACGCGAAAGGGAACCGCTATTTTAAGCATTGAGTAGAAATGAATATATCAAATCTCTAATCCCAGGGTTACACCAGGCAGCCATAACATTACAACCACTGACACGCAAAGTCAGAACAAAAGAATAAGATATGAAGAGAAATACAGTGAATTTTGATTTTTTTTTTCAGCTCAGGAATAAAAGAAGACAGATTTCCTGGAGTCAGTCAGAAAACTCAAAGAAGTTGACCTTGAAGTTGTTCCATTTGGGTAAATTTGGACTAAATCGGACCAATGATTAGGAAGTTATGTTCGAAAAATAATGTTTTTCAGACAAAAGCGCCACCTACTGAGTAAAATATGAACAATATAGTAAAATCAGACATAAATAAGATAAATCTCCTTCAGTCGGTTCCTGCGCACCAAATTTGGCCTCAATCGGACCAACTGTCGAGAAATTATGGCCTGAAAGCTTTTGAAAATAAGGCTCCAAATTATTGCAGAAATATTCAACCAACTGTTCTCAGAATCAATCCACTTCTTCCTCGCTCTACGGTCTATGGAGGGATAACATTCAAACTCTTCGGGGACATAATTAGGCAGCCAAGGACCCTTTTGCCCCTAGAGTTGATGTTTAGGAAAGTGGAAAAAATGTGCAAAAATGAGGAGTAGGAGGTAACGGTAACGGTTCTGGTTTTAATGTTATGGCTGTTCTACGTATGGTACATTGTCAGCTGAGTTATCGCTTCATGCAGGAACTTCTGCTCCCAGTGGGAATGGAACACAACGCGGTCCAAGAAAAGCCGGTCCGATATGAAAAATCGTCTATTTTCTTGATGCAGTTTTTTGGAAAATGAACGAAAACGTTTGAGGAAAACTGAATGGATCCCATAATAACCGGAGTGATAACAGATGGGCGGGCAACTGCAGTCAGGGGATACTGGTCTCCCCTGGCGCTCGTGAGGGGTCGGCGGGCGGAATGAATTCCCTGCTGTGCTGCCGTCATCACTGTCCTAACTTCCATCCTGCTATTTATTCCAGTGGCGGGAGCCAGGAGCCAATCACGCCACCATGTTTCCCTTCTCCACAAAACTCACACTTCTAAAATGACAACCATCACATGTTCGGCGGCAGGAAACTTTGTGAAAAGCACGACGTGATTGAAACGGAGAGAAATCCTCAACGGGCAGTAAGACGGGTTTGCCGCTCAGGACCAGGAAATATTATCTGACCGCTAATTATCTTCCAAAGAATTATCATTTCACTGAGTCACGAATCAGTCCGCTTAAAATGGAGGTCCAAAGCCCGGAAAAAAGTTCTGTCAGGAAGGGCATCCAGTGTAAAACCTGTTTAAAGTAGCCACGTTTGACTATATAGAGGGATAGCTTGAGCTAGCTAGCTAGCTAGCACCGCTGTGACAGCTAAGACCATTTATTTTCCTTCCTTACTGTTCAATTGTTCCCAGCCACTATTTAAACTTCCTACTTTCTGACTACTTTTTATTTAACATCCACAAGACGCGCTCTGTTGCCATGGTAACTCGGATGCTACTTCGCATTGGCGGATTGAGAAAAAACGGGGAATTGACTCGTGGCTCTGCTTCAGCTGTTTTCACTAAAGGTAACCTCTTAATGTAAAGTGCATTATAAATTAAATGTATTATATTATTATTATATGGGTCA
The DNA here is from genome assembly GCA_009660295.1 of Lophius piscatorius. Taxonomy (NCBI): domain Eukaryota; kingdom Metazoa; phylum Chordata; class Actinopteri; order Lophiiformes; family Lophiidae; genus Lophius; species Lophius piscatorius. The sequence goes on along the minus strand of VRLP01002418.1, from coordinate 9,854 downwards.
CATGATGTTGCGGTTCTGCAGAACTGCACATACTTCCTGGCCATCACATCACAACACATGCTGAGGGATCCGACACCGGCATTTAAGCCAATCTATTGATCACCGTCATCTCAAATGATCCCATCGGGCGATTGTATAACTATGATGATGCGACGTCTTCAGGGTTTGGTTTCGTAGGGTCCAGTTGTCAGTAACGCTGCGGCGGAAAACTCTCCGCTAATGCAAAACTACAAGCAGCCTCCAAGTTGCATGAGTGACAGCACCGCTCCGCCCCGCCTCCTCCCCGGAGCGCTCACTCCAGGACAGAGAAAGCTCAGAGAGCGAAAACTGCTAAATCACTGACATTTGACACGACTCCCGTGGCAGCTCAGGGGTCAAGGGTCGCGGCAGCGATGGACAACAGGTCAGCGCCCGACACCGCAAAGCCATCAGTTTGACGTGAAGGAGAAATCAGCGACGGGTGGAGCTTTAGTGCTGGGCGAGAACGACCCCCTCCTCCCGTCATGATTATGCTGACTCAGCTACGGGTTTAATTTACGTCAGCGGAGGAGTTTTTCCTTCCTCACGGAACCTCGTCGATCTCCCTCGCCTCCTCCTTCCTATTCCCCTCTGCCCGTGTGAAGAAGGCCCATTGGTTTATCGGGCCAACTCCCAGCACTATATTGATGGGACCTGCTGATGCCGCCTCCCTCTCCTTCAAGATTTATGTGCTCACTCCATCGGCCATCCATCACGGACGTGCTCGGTGGACCCGGAGCCCCGGCAGGGAGCTCAGAGCAGAACGATTCATTACAGAGGTTCCTACCGGCCAACCCCGCCCACATGACTGATTAGACCAGCACCAACGGGACGAACAGGCCCGAGCTGGTTCCATGAAATTGTGTAATTGTGCGGAGGGGGGAAAAAAGTCCGATTGATAAAGTTTGGAAGCGAGTAATTACACAACCACAACTTGTGGAGTTTCAAAAGCTCTGACATAAAATCTCGGGCCAGGCCATTAGCTGCAGGATGTTTATTATCCCGGGGGCCGCTCTCTCTCCCCGTTATTATATTTGTGTAACGCCAACGATCCGTCATGAGATGGATCCTGCCGATACCACGAATCTCAAATTAAGAAGTTGTAGTCCTCCGAGGCGAGACGTGTCTGTGAGCTTAAAGCCGGTCCGTTCTCACAGCAATTACAGTAATCTGTGTCCGTCCCATAATCCCTCTCGTTGTGCCGGGCGTTTTATCAGCTAAAGGTCGGGCCGGTTGCGCCTCACCAGGTTGCAGGGAAACCCATTTTAGATTCTGTAACTGCTCCACGTTGAGCCCGAGAGGTGTAGATGATCTGGAAGACGATAGGATGCCAGAAGTGAAAACATTTGCATCGTGAAAGCCCGAGTCCTGGGAAGATAAGCCGGCATGGAACAAATGATTTCAAGAAGCAGACACAGATTCATGCTGCTGCTAGAATCTGTGTTCGGTGCAGGAACGGCGGCACGAATGCAGCTCACCGAAAACAACAAATGCAACCTTATCATAGATCAGAGGAATATAACTGTGCAGAAGGAATACAGAAAAACATCATCCCTCACATCCTTACGTAAGATAATAAAACAAGCAGCACCGCCGTCTCAAACTCTATTATGATATTTCATCGCGAGGGGAGTTGGGAAACCAGAACCATTGCTCTCTCTTTCCCATATCCTGTTCCTGTGGTTTTCCCATCGCCATCCTAACATGCCTCCACGGCCAGAGCGGATACTTTCTCTTCTCGGGAGAAACTGCTGACTCACCGAACAAACTGGACTCTTTATTGCTGTTTGGGAATCGTACCAAAGCAGATGGAGCCTCTAAACGCCAAGTAATCCACCACTTGGCCGTTGCATCCCGATTCTGGCCGTAAATTGAATCTAAGACTAGGCTGTCCTCGACAGCAGGGGCAATATCCCCGTAAAGCCCCAGATCCACTGCATTGCACAAGCAGTCCCCCTGATTCAACACCTCCAGACCGAAAAACAGAGTAAAGTCAGTAAAACATGAACTATTAGAATAACAGTAGATACGTAAAAGATCAATCACCAAAAAATGACTGTATCCGACCAAACATTGAGTAATAATAGCCCGATAATGAATAAAGAATAGAGCTCCCCCTGATGGCGGAAATACTCAACTGACTTTTCCCAAACACTTTGTGTAAAATTAGAAATTATCCATGAGATTTTTTGAGTTATCGCATTAATGCGAAGGATCTGCGACGGTGGATATCACCCATCTTTTGGGGAAATTAAGATCGACATCAGTGAGAGAGAGAGATTTATCTGGGGACAAGTTCTATACTTCATCGGTTTTACGGTTCACAACATCTGTGAAAGTAAAAATGAAGACTCCTGAAGTAAAAAACATTGTTATTAAACTATTGTGCACAAATCTGAACCCAGCAGAGATTCTCAGAACCAGCGGGTCTCGGGTCTCTCCCTCTGGCCACTCGTGAACTGACTTTGAGGTACTGGTGTTAAAGCTGGGGAGGGTGTATCCTTTCTCCTTACCTTTGTTGTTGTAGACATCTAGGTAGTTTGGTGCTGAGAAGATGGTGATAAGAGACGGGAAGCCAGTGGTCTGACTCTTTCTGTACATGCGGTATCTGATGGAACATCCAGAAATAGAAACATTAGTAAACATTACGACATTTTCTTCACGGATTACAAACTGGTGTTCAGCCCTCTGGGATACCATTAGCAGTGACATTTTTTACCAGCCTCTTGTTTTCACTATGTTTGTCCTGTGAGCTGATGTATCATCATGGGGGCCACTCTGAACCTCCGGAGACTAAATCCCTCTGCTACAGGTTGCAGTTGTCATCACACTGAACTGATATTGCATTCAAACTATTGTGACCTCCCAGCGAATGGCTGCGCTTTCCCTGGACAGTCGGAATAAAATAGAGCTCAAGCTGAACAGAGTCTGATCTAGGATTCTGCAACTCATTGAAAAGAATCATAAATCCAGATGCAGAACCTCTAACCTGAGTAAACGAGCTGCAGCTCACAAACCGTCCCCGAACATAAAAACTCCCATGGATGGCCGACCACTGTTGGCTTCTTCAGGTAAATTCAGAGCAGCATGGATTAACATTTATCCAGAAAGAATGTAAATACGCCAGAAAGATAATCTCAGTGGAAAAAAGTAAAACCTCCAATTTCTTTCCAACATTGTCGATCCCAAAAGGAAAGGTATTCCCCCCAAAAGCCCCCAATCCCCTGTGTTGTACAAGCAACCCTCCTGATTGAACTCCTCAAATTAAATGTGAAGCATGAAAAAAATAAACAAAAGCGCCCCCTAGTGAGGAAAATATGTTATACAAGATAAATCTCCTCAAGTCGATTCATATGAACCGAACTGGGGCGGAATCGGACCGATGGTTAAGAAACGATGGCCCAAAACATTTGTGGATAAAACATCCTTTTGTTGGAAAATAGGACTGACTTTTCCCAAAATCAATCCAGTTCTTCCTCGTATTAAGGTCTATGTGGGAATGAAATTTGAATATGAGCCCTGAAATAGTTTAGTTTTTGGAGTTGAAGGTCTGGGACAATAATAATCACGGTGCTGAGTATGAAGAGGGCGTGACTTGAAAAAGATAGAAATAGACCGTCTCTAATAGGAGCATTTAATGCAACATAATATGCAAATAGACTTATCAGATTCCTGAAAGGAAATGTATCCTAGAACTATATGGAACATGGCGAGTTTACAATTATACTTTTCAGACACTCACTGACGTTACCTATTATCCACAGTCCGCCCTGCAGCAACAACGGTATTTATAGAGATGTGATTGTGAAAAAAAAACCCACAGAAGGAGGTCAATAATATTGTGATGGTGTATGTAGCAGTGTTCTGAGACCGCGCCCTCATCTGAGACCTGCCAGGTCGTCCCATGTGACCATGCTGTAGGAGGCAGAGCAGCAAACAACTGTGAGCCGAGCCGCTGCATCGCTTTAACATCGCTGAGACGCAGATGAGTAGGACACGTCCTCCCACCAACGTTTTTGCTAAATCTAAATGTCAGATGCTTAAATGTCCTCGGCGATTATGGACATAACATTTATGCATTTAATATCTTGGATGCTCTGAATTTACAGTAAAAATGACAAATCGCTACTTCAAGCTTTTAAACTGTGAAAATGAATTACTTCAAGATAAAATGATGCATTTCATGGAATATAGTGACGTTTAGTGATTTTACCTCAACCTTTTGAATAAAGCGTGTTTTTTTTTTTGATTATTTGACGCTTGCTACACTTTTTTGTTTTTTTTATTAAAGTTACACAATTCTTTTCAGTTAGTCCTCACAAGTTTTAATCCGACTTATCAGATAGAACTCTCTCTTTAGCCACGGTTAACGTGACCCCCTCGACATGTGGTGTCCCCCAGGGCTCTATCCCCGACCCCTTACTCTTTAGCATAAACATGCTGCCAATAGGTCATATTAGAAAACAGGTTAAGTCACATTTTTTTAATGTGGAATAGTGATTTAGATGAGCTCAACAAAAGGACATAAAAGTGTTTTAAAGAGGGATTTGTCAGAATAATCAAAGTGACGCTCTTGAGATCCTGATGGATAGTTAACGGGTTAGGAAGTCGTGAAGCACTGCACGCATGTGAATGAGACATAACCAACGTACAGTGAACATTACAAGACGGAAACCACATTTCTTGACTGGATCAGTACGAATCATCCTGAGATCAGCCTCTGGATTAAGTTGCGTTTCATGGATTAACACAATTGCTCTCAAAGTTCAGAGCGCTCTGATGCTGCTCTTAGTCAGAGGCGTCTGATCACAGTGGAATCCTGCTTATTTAATATTTAATACGCCCGGACTGAATGACTCTGCCGGGTCACAGTGTTTTGAGAGAAGTGATAAAAAGCCGCAAACACTCACCCAGCATCCTGCGCTTCGTGGGCTCGGATGATCGATAATAAGTTATTGTGTTGTAGAAAGTCACAGACGGCAGGGTAGCTGTTGAACACAGAGACAGACATGTGGTTTACTCAGACGTTAGATAACAGCCAGCAAGTCCAAAAAGAGAAATCCATAGAAAATAAGAGAATAAGTCAGAGCTCTTATAGGATGTCTTCAAACAAACAGCAAAGACCGTTTGTTTGAACAAAAGAAAGATCATTTTGAAATACTGTAAAGAAAGCAAACTAAATTTGAAAAGCTGTAATCCTAGAAGAGTCTTATCCAGTCCAACCATCCTCCTCAGTGTGTGGGGTCAGTTTGCAGACACGTCCTCTTCCAGGCTGATGTCTAACATCTCCAGTCTCTTTAAACTTCTTCATTATTGATCTAACTGTTCAAACTGACATTTTGAACTGCTGAGAGATGTTCTTGTCTCCATTGTCAGATTTGTGCAGCTCAACAACTTTTCTTTGCTCCTCATTGCTGTGTTCTCTGGTCTTCATCATGGTGAAGAACCTCAGAGAGAATCAGGCCTGTGTCACCTCATATTTATACCCCAGTCAAACAGGAAGTACCTGTTCACCACTTCAGAGTTCCTGCTCACACAGGTGAAGCTGCAGCAGACAGGCACGTAATAAATGTCTTTAATATGTAAATTAAGTTCAATCTGGGTGATTTTATTCTTTCTTACTTCTCAAACACTGTGTTTTTTAACTTGTGGAAAGTGGAAATCCATCGCGGTCCAGAGAAGAGGAAGAAGATTAGTTGACAGTCTTGGCTCATGTCGACATCAGACACAACACATGTTGTTCTGACAGCCACAACAACAAACATCTGCGGGAGTCGACCTGAAGAGCGACTCACTCCCGATAGGGAATTAAAAATGCAAAGTTTCCTTTTTTTTGGAGAGGCGAATAAATTAGGAAGCAATGTTTTACTTCTCACTTGGTTTCCAGCAGCAGATGCGGGACACAGCAACCATATGGAGCCGTCTGCTAGAGAAGATACAATTCAGCCTAGTTTGCTTTTTTGTCTGTTTGCGTTTTCGAGCTCAGAGAATCTCCATCTGTCCGACGACAGGACGCAGATGTTCGTAAGCACCTCGGACGGTGTGGAGAGTCGAGGAGAAATGAGTTCATTGTATGGAATCCAAGCAACAGTTGGAAGGTTCCCATTTAAGCTTTTACTATCACTGGCTTGTGTAAAAACAAAAGCTGTGGAGAAAAAAATCACTCCAGGGCCAATTATCTATGCCGTTAAGAGGGGCCTCAAATAAAAGCAGCCATTTTTGAAACATGCGCAATTTCATGCCTGAACTGCGTTTGTAAAAAAGTTATACGAGTGTGCCTATGGCAGTGGGGGAAATGACTGGACGCTGTAAGACAGAGGCAGCGGAGAAGCTGATGATGGTGTCGGGGAGTTGTTGGGAGGATTGGCTCTCTCTTACTCTGGCTTAAAACGTCTCGTAAAACCAGAAAGGCAGTTTGAAGGCAATTAGAGACGAGCCCCGGGTCTGATGAAAAGAAAACTGCAGAGGAATTCTGACTGAACGGCAGAAGGGTAATCAGAATGTGGATATAACAAAAGTCAAATCAGTCATGTGAGGCAAAAAGGGGGGCACATACCCAACAAACAAACAAACAAACAAACAAACAGACAAACAAACAAACAAACAGACAAACAAACAAACAAACAGACAAACAAACAGACAAACAAACAGACAAACAAACAGACGTAAGTCTCTCTCCAGCTTCAGCTTTTATCGCTGAGGACGTTGTGTACATTCTCACTTTATCTCAACAAACTGGTCCTACGCCCTCAAACCCCAGAGCCAGAACATCCCTGAAAGGCCCCCAATCCCCTTCTTTGTACAAGCGACCCCCCTGATTGTACCCTTCTAATTATATTACGTTAGATCTCCTCGGGTGGATTCACAGGCACCAAATAAATCAATAATAAATCAATGCTTGAGAATCCATGGGTCAAAAACCTTAGACCCAACTCTGCCAACATCAATCCAGTCCTTCCTCGCACTAAGGTCTGTGTGGGTTCAAAAATGTTAATGAAAATAGTTCCTCCTAGTGAGAAAATGTAAAGTACTAGAGTAAAAGGTTTTTAAGTTATCGCGTTAACGCCGAGGATCTGCGGCGACGACGAATCCGAAGATTTCTCCCACTTTGTGAGGACGTAATTATTTCAGGTTAAATACACTGATCAGCCATTGCATTAAAAATTCTGTAATATATGATAATATAATTATGTAAAGATGATCTGACAACATTTGTCAGAGTAAATCCAAAACAACAGCAGGGCCCCCCTCTAAGCCGACCCATTCAAATACTGATGATTCAGCTGTTATCAAATACCTTTTATCGGACGAAGAAAAACATAACGGCGATAAACGCTTTTAGGAAACCCGCAGACATTTGTGACTGCGTCTCCGGGCCCCGCCCCGACGACAGCGGGGCCAACTCAGCACCGCTTAGGCCATAACGAGGGGAGGGAGCGCCCTCAGAGACGGAACTCTTCCTGCTGGTAACATGCCAGTTCATTACATTTAGTGACGACGCGAGCTGCCAGCTCCTAGCATCACTTCCTGCTCCTAGCATCACTTCCTGCTCCTAGCATCACTTCCTGCTCCTAGCATCAATTCCTGCTCCTAGCATCACTTCTGCTCTTTGTTCAGTTCCTCCCTGCGATTGTAGGTAACGTCGCTCCCATAAACTCTGAGAGACTCTGGGACCCTCGGAACGCACGCCGCTTTCTAACAACGGCTTGTCTGCTTCTCAAGGTTGACGGGCTGCAGGGATGAGAAATGGAAATCTGGCAGCAGGGTTTCTCGATCTATTAACTCTTTGGCAAGATGATGGTTATTTACTTTTCCGTTATTCGTTTTAAAATATTTATGATTACCGGAGCGCTTCGCCGACCTCCGTACCTGTCCTCACATTCCAGATCCTAGAGTCTATATAAGAATCATGCTATAAAAGCGAGGATTCCACCGTCTGCACTTTCAAAACAAAGCAGAAGATGATTAATTTTCCCCCTGAAAGTAGTGGAAAGAAGATTATGAGCTTTTTGAAATACGGTTTCTTTAATCCCGTTCTGAATCCGACGCTGCGGCGTATCGCTGGCTTGAAGAAGAGAGAATTGCAGATGTTATTCAACGTGAGCGGAGAACAAAATGTTATATAGCCTGCTGTTACCCGGAGGAGTTCTGCCGTATTCCAAAGTAATAAAGAAACGACTGAGTGAAAAATGTCTTAAAACTCCACGTTTGAAAAGGCTCACCTGTAGAAATAGGAACAGCCTCTCACTGTGTTGTGTGTGAAATGTTCTTGACTCTTCTCGTTTCCAAAGTCCTCCAGGGGGTCGGACCACAGCAGATCACACATGGGTCCGTACGCCGGGGGCTCTTTGAATCTGTCTAGCTGTGGAAGGAGAAATCAGGACTCTTGTCAGACCGTTTGATGGCAGTTTGAAAACTATACACCCCCGCAGGATCACCGCAACCTTTATAGAGAAAGGAGATGCAAAAAATGTCCTTCTTGTCTATACTCTATATTTAAATCAAATTATTCACAAAGATAAAGTATTTTAGTCAAGTAGCTAAACAGAAAAATGTATTATATTCTTCCTCTAGTAAATCCTGTGATTAAAGGTAACTGAAGAATATTTCCATTCCTGTTTTGCATTTCTAGCTTCACCTGTTTGAGCAAGAACTCTGACGTGGTGAACAATGACTTCCTGTTTCACTGGGGTATAAATATGAGGTGACACAGGCCTAATTATATTTGTCACTCTTCACAGTGGGAAAGACCTGATAACATGGCTGTCCGTCTGGAAGAGGAAGTGTCTGCAAACTGGCCCCCACACACTGTGGAGCGGATGGTTGGACCGGCTAAAGACTCTCCAAGGATCACAATTAGAAGGGTCAGAGGTCAGTTGAAACTTTGGGTCAGAAGGTCTCACTCACCGCCGTCAGATTGTGCCGACACAAACACCAGCTGTTTGGGAGGGTAGCTGCTATCGTCCACACACAAGCTAACACTGCTACAAGCTAACGCTGCTACAGTTTGACAAACACCACTGGGACTTTCACTGGAACAAGGTCAGAGGTCAGATGAGACCAAAGTTGAGCTTTTTGCTAACAAACATCTAAGATGGGTGTGGCGCAGCGAGAAAGAAAGCCAGAGAGAAAAGCCCCTCATACCCACTGTGAAGTCTGGTGGTGGACCTCTGATGCTATGGGGCTATTTTTCTTCCAAAGGTTCTGGACATCTTGTTAAAGACATGGTTCCATGGACTCCATCAAACACCAGCAGATACTGGATGAAGACCTAAAAGCCTGTCAGGAACCTTAAAGTGGGTCGTGCTTGGACCTTCCAGCAGGACAAAGATCTGAAGATCACCTCAACATCAACCCAAGAATGGTTCAGAGGTCACAGAATAAAGGTTCTGTCATGACCATCCCAGTCACCTGACCTGAACCCACCAGATCATCTGTGGGATGTGCTGCAGAGGAGAGTCCACCAGTGTGGACCTCAGAACCTGAAGGAGGTGGAGAGGTTCTGTGTGGAGGAATGATCTCAGATCTTCTCCATGTGTCCTTAGACCTCCTCACAGACTGCAGAAGGAGACTCAGACTGTTGTCGTAGCAGAAGGAGGTCGGAGCGAAAGATTAAATGCAGGGCGAACAATTGGGCAGAATATTATTTGTTTTATCTTGAGAATATAATGAGATTCATTTAAATTATTGGTCCTGAATCAGAGGTGAAATATGAATCAAAGACATTCAATTAAATCAAAGACATTCAATTAAATCAAAGACATTAAATTAAATCAAAGACATTTTTTGCATCTCATTTTAGTGAATTGTCTTAAAGGATGCCAATAATCCGCTGT
>VRLP01002417.1:0-87500 GCA_009660295.1 Lophius piscatorius | reverse complement strand
TTCAATACATCAGGCCTTTCACAAATTCAACTTTGACAAATCATTTCAAGTTCAACTTTTTGTGACATTGTCTGACTTAAGGAACACTTTAATTCCTGAGATAATTTTTTAAGCTGCTTTTGTATTGCACTGAGATGCATTCAGATGAATACACATTCCTGATAAAATTGCAGTCCTGTATTATAATAATTCTATGAAATCATTTGATTCAATGCACACCTCTTTCACTTCTTTACTTTATAGACATCAAGAGTTAAACTGGATTGCTTTAGAATGTGTAGTGTACATAATGCGTGTAAATGTATTATAAAATGAAACTATAATGCCGGGCCATCGGCTTACATACATAGAGATCATAGATCACTTAAGGAGGGAGGGGGGGTCGCAGCCCAGATATGCTCCATTGATGAAACAGTAGTGTAGAAGAGCGCTGAAGCACGGGTCCTGGAAAGAAATTCAGTTCTTTAAAGGCAAGCTACTCAACACACAAGCATCACCAGTATCACACATCATATATTAGTAAGCTTTTGATTAAATGAAGTGTTTTGTGACTCACCTTAATGAGGATGTGAGGATTTCCAATGATCAAGAGGAGGGCTTTGGGGCGGGTGATTGCAACATTGAAGCGTTTAGGGTTTGACAGAAAGCCAAGTGCGCTCTGCAGATCATCGCTTTCTACGGATTCATTAGAGCGTACCTGTAGCATGAGAAAATACAATTTTTTATGACATTAGAAAACATGCTATATAAAAGGTTTTAATTTTTTTATTCCAATAAAAGTTTATTTTTTGATTAGTTATATTAATTATTTGTATATTAAAAAAGCTATATCATTGAGGAAATTGTAAAATTCTAACCTTTTGTAGATTAACTGTTGGTGTATATCACATCATACATTATTTCTAGAGGTGCATCGATTGATTGATCGGTGCTAGGAGCCCAGCTTTGGAGGCAGATTTTGGTGCCCTTTACATGCATGCGGCGTACAACCACACCAAGCATGAGCTACCAACAGCTCCAATCTCTCACTAAAACACTGGGGGGAATAAAAGTACGCAATTTTTCACACCAGTAAGGACAAAATAAGCTCTGGAGGAACAACCCCAAAAACGTTCAGCACCACTGACCTAACCCTCTTATCCCTATCCTGTTGCCGCCGACAGGACTTGGCATGCGTACTTCTCATTACCGTAAGTCCTAGACTATTTGAGATATCTAGAAAATTCAAAAACTACCAAAAGCAGAGAAATAGAGCTCTGCGCCCATATACGAGTGATTACATTGGCCCCCAGGACTTTTGCAGTAAGACCGTCCAATCACAGACAAGATTCACCAACGTGTCACAAATTTGTAACTTAAGCTTCAAAGTACCGCAACTCCTGAACGGTTTACGCAACTCCAAAAATTCCAACGGTTTCTGAAAGTAGAGTCGAGAGCTTTAGTGTATGGAATTGTGAACCGAAAGTAATGCCGTTTAACCAGTAGTTGACGTTACTATCCAAACAATCATTGTTGTGTTGGTTGAGTGACTGGTTTATTAAGCTTTGAATTGATTACACCAACTGAGTTTGTAGCAGTCGTCCGATTATCTGAAGGTCGGCGGTTTGATCCCCGGCCACTGCAGTCCAAATGTTGAAGTGTCTTTGAGCAAGATACTGAACCCCAAATTGCTTCCAACGGCTGTTCCATTGTTGTTTGAATGATGGCAAGAATGGTTACTGCTCCTGATGAGCAGGTGGCGCCTTGCATCGAGGCCTCTGTCATCACTGTATGTATGTTTGTTTGAATGGATGAATGAATGCTGGCTTGCATTGTAAAGAGCTTTGAGTGGTTGAGCAGTAGAAAAAAGCCCATCAGTTTACCATCACTAACGTGAGCATGATGCCCCCTAAGAAGCAAAGAAACGCGGAAGGACTGTAAATAATTTTGGGCATGGTTTTGCAACCAGACATAAATATTTTTGTACAACAATTACCAAGATATTGTTCTGTTTTTAAACAAATTCGGTGATTGAGCCATATCCAACCAGGAACCCAGACCAAAATAATCCGGTGAGTGGCTTGAAGAGCCTTGCTGCCAAGTTCACTACCCATGGATCAGCAGGCACTTTTGGAGGAATTCTCTTTATTTAAACAACAACTTCCAACTGATGCGATGAAGGTGAGAGCAATTTTACAGAGCTAGATAAGTCCCTAATACAGTCTTATCTTATGTTCATGTGCCCTTGTCTTCGGCTTTATCTAATTACAGAACAAGACTCAGTAAGATGTCACGAAGGAGCTGGAAAGATTGGTCAGTTCTATTTCCGGCCTTAGCTAACTAGCTGCCAAAGTGCTCACCATTGTGTGAACAAGCTGTAAACACGATAACTCACACAATTGGTTATTACTTTTAGCAATATAAATCGATCGTAAAATTTAAGAATTTACTAAACAAGGACAAATCTTCACTTTTGGTAGGTGAAAATGGACCACAGGAACGAGCTTCAGGGAAAACAATTTAGAGCCTGTGTGAACATTTCAATAAATGGGGATCCTGTGGGAAGATTTCCTTAATAATGCCATGGAAAATTTGCTCCAAGCTGAGAAATTGGAACGCTACAATATGCACACTAACTTTGCAATGTGAAAAGTGTGTACTATTCGTACAATATGGGTTGTTGAGTCTTCCTCTGTTTATGATCATGCATGCATGTGTACCACAAATTAGTGCATGCATGGTCTCTAAGTCCCCTTGGCCTTAGGCATAGAGGTGATGGAGACTGATGTTTATAAAGTTTTCAGAGAAGAGAACATACCATAACAGAATTAAGCCATTCCAGCAGCTAAGATATTTGTTGCCTTATATACAAACAGTGCTTATGAAAAGGAATCGCTTAGATTTTTTGTTTTGCTAAGCTTAACTTACATTTAGAAGGGCTAGTCCAAATTTATGTAAACATGGCTGGATGAAACTTTAATGTATGTGAACTACTGTCACATATGTTGCTGCTTGTTATGGTCCCTCAAAGGTCAGATCACATTCCGGCTCATCATTCCTCATATGGTTGAAGGAGGAAAAACGGCATATGGATTAGTTAACATAAATTCTCGAGGTTCTCTACAAGATGAGTGTCTCTGCAAGACAGGTGATGTAATCTAACTTATGAAACTCTACAATGACTTGGGAAATAGACAAGATGCAAGTTCTGATTATCAGGATGTCAGACATTACTAAATATTCAACAACCAAATGTGGAAGGGCCAGGTTCAACATCTCATCCACAGGGTGGTGCTATAGACCTATTTCAATATATATCAATAAGTACTGGGCTGCTTTAGAAAAACATTCTGTGGATATTTTTGCGTGGACCAATCCCCAATATCACTAAAAAATGTTTGAATCTGCCTACCGTAGACATGATTATGACCAGGAACTCTTGTCCTTGGAACTCCTCCACAGAGCCCACCTTGATGTCTGACAGGCCCACCTTGCGCAGTAGAATTCGAATCTTTTCACACTGGAGAGTAATTAGGAAACGGACATTATTAGATTCAAACATGCAACGCCACTTGAAGATTTAGAAGCCAGAAGAACATGGAGAGTTGAATATGAAATTACAGTAATGAGTCTTTTCCCCGCTCGACTGAAATAAAACAGGAGAACGTTTCATTTGCTAAACTGTGCAATCTTACTTGTTTCTTGTAGGGGGCAATGATGCCGATATCATAAGCGGCCACAGGTTTGTAAAGCTTTTTGGCCAGCTGGCAGCAGTAAAGCATAACCTGCACAGCTTCCACTGGGTTGAACCATGAAGGGTTGTTGCCTTCCCTCATTTCTGTGCCCTGGACCAGATAAATATTCCATGTCTAAATATTGGAGCTCAATATTTCCTGTAACTTAAAATGACATAATAAACCTCTCGAGAATTTGTTTATCAGATACAGATAATTAACTGATAAAACTAGCCACTATGCATATTTAATTTGGAATAGAGCATAAACCTCACTTGATATCAGAATACAATAAACTTTTCAGTCATATTAAATATAAAGGATAAAACAATAAACCCTCACCCTAACTCCATGGAAGAGGAGTGGTAAGCCTTTTTTGGGCAGAGTTTTCCACTGGCAAAGAGAGTCCACTATGGTCCTGGGGGCATTATAACAGAGTTCGCCTTGATAAAAGAGCCTAGAGGGCAGCGCTAGCAAGGCCTCATGAGACCGGTAGTTGTAGATCAGCTTAGTCACCTGTAGAAGTAAGAGACTAGCTTTATAATCATTATGCATAGTGTATACCAAGTTCTCTGCAATAAATAACTTCATGCAATATTTGTTTTACACTAATAACTAATACCAACAATACAAAACCGATAAATATAGCTGAATATAGCATCAGTAGGTGGGTTCACACGGGCCTCTCCTTTACGAATTAAACCATTCCAATTGCTATGTCGGTCACCAGTTTACATGACTTGTGATCTTTTCTGATCCGGTGTTTACATGCAATGACTCATCTAATCGTAAACGCTTTCTGACATATGCAGACGATCAACACTCCCGTTCATAAGGTGGTGATAATGCTTCGATGAATTGGGTTCCAAACGCCAACATCCGCCCAGAAGAAGAACTCGTCAAAGAGGACGTGCGCAGAAGTGAGTTTTCGCTAATGTAACCGTCCAAATATGTTTAACTATTTCAAAGTTACAATGAGTAAATTACTCTGCGATGCAGACCGGTACTGCTTTGAAGTCGCCATATTTAAAATACGTCCAGACGCTGAAAACTTAGCGGAGAATTACGTCACGACACTGTGGATGCGCAAATGCAACTCTAACAGAAAGCTTTCCGATACAACGTTTGCATGCAGCGACTGGAAAGAGGCGTTTACATGCAGCGGTTTCTTTCCGATTAGACTTATTTTCCAAATTTAATCGGAATTAGGCTGTCCATGTAAACCCACCTAGTGTCATATGTGCATGAATGTGTAGTAAGTGAAACATTTTGATTATCTTCAGGAGTGCGAAGAAAACGCTTATTTCCAAAGAATACCATGTAATTGATTTAGAAAAGCTGCTGTATACAAAGCACCGACCAGATTTGGGTTGTATCCCCAGTCGTGTCTGGAGTAGAGAGGGTTGGCCATCAGCCTCTCCAACCAAGACACCCCCAAGCCAAAGGCAGCAGCCACCTTTGACTTAATTACTGGACCCAACTGACAGGGGTCTCCGGCCAGCACTATCTAAGAAGGTGAAGAAAACATTATCAATATTTTGAGGATTTTAAGTTAGATATCAGTTCAGCTGAAAATACAAGCTGCCAGTCTAGGCGCAACTCAAAAAACACATTTAGCATGAGAAAATCTGAGGGAGGGAACTTCAATGTACCATAAGAAGCAATGGAGAGAGCCTTTTTAAGTTTGAAAAGACAATGTTTAAACTTTTGTGTCTACCTGCCCATCTTTCTCTGATATGAGACTTATGGTTATCAGGGACTCTGGTTCTGTAGCCTGGCCAGCTTCATCCAGAAAAACATGGGTAAAATGTCCCACTCTGAAGATAAAAAATCCAGTCAGTCAAGCAATTTAAAAGGAAGATTCAGAACTGGGGATAAAAGCTGCTTGCTCAAACTACATTTAAAAACTACAGTGTAAGCCTTACTGTAGTCCTATATTGTGGAACATGCCGGCACTGGAGCAGGTGCTGACCACAATCCTATGAAAAGCGGCATTGCGGATGTCTTCTCCTGCCCTAGAGTAAAGTCTCAGCACCTCAGGGATGGACTAAGAACAAAAGTCAAGTCAACATAATGACATGGACATTTGACATGAAATAAAGGCAAATAAATACATACAGAGCACATCATCACATCTTTTCTTATTTATAATGACTTCTGAGTTCTATACCTCCCCATCTATTGGCCAACAGTCACTTCATCTGTACAAAACTCACTGCCCACAAGAGAATGTATATTTTCCCTTTCTCATCACACTGTCTGTTGCCAAAAATCTTGGCAATATCTAGTTTTGGTCTTGTTCTCTCTAATGCTGTTCTGTGCATTACCTCGTCCTGCCTGCAGGATGCATTGACTCGAGCCAAACTTGCAGCATGAAGGTAGCCACTGTGATGTAAGCGGATGCAGATGAGGTCAGCTGCACTGTTAGAAGGAGTACACACAAGTACCCGACTGCTGGGTAAAAAGTGGTAAACCTGGAGATGGAAGCAACTGTATAAATCACACAGGCAAGTGATCAGAGCTAGACCTGATTCTGTCATATTCAGACCAGGGTTTTATTGTGGCATGTGTGTTGGAGCATTTCAATAATCCAGACAAATATAACAAAGTCCAATTAAATTATTTAGTGAAAGAAATCAATTATGTTGTGCATTATAAAACTTCTTATTAATCTTCAAACTTGATATTTGACAACCTGGCAATAGTGATTGTTTTGCCTAATTTTATAATTCTAATAAACGGTCTATAGAAGTGAAGATTTTCATTTAACAGGTCTGGTAGTAATCAGATCTGGGTGGGTCTAGTCCAGCTGCAACTACTTACTAATGCAGATAGGCTATTTTTTGGGTTTTAGATTGTATGACGCTATTTTTTTTTTTTTTTTTTCTCAAACAGACCCAGTTAGTATTCGATAACGTTTTTTTTTAATCTCATATTATCATCATCATTAAAAATGTGTTTTGTACTTACTCAGATTCCATTTGTTTTATACGGAATCTGGATTGAAGCTCCAACACAGATGAGTATTAGAAACACACAAGAATAGACATGATCAGGAGGTCCAGTACATATTCACAAACCTATATACGAAGATTGTTTTAAATTGAAACGTTTTCATAAAAACCTGTTAGTTATGAGTAATTCTCAGCCGTATAAAACACCCAAATGGACCTGATTAGAGGTACATGTGTGTGTTCACAAGTAGGTACCTGTAGTATAGCTTCTATGAGGGTGATAGTCTTTCCGGTGCCTGGCGGTCCAAATAGCACATAAGGACTGGGGCGACACTCCCCTGCCAGGATCCTCTTCACTGCCTGTCTCTGAGGAGCATTCAGGTCAGGGTTAAAGAAGTTTCCTTTGCAAGGCATCTTCTTGGATGGCAGACTAGCATCTAGAAATTATTATAAATTTATGTTATCACTATTGTCTGACACGTAAAAATTATTTGTGCCAAATAATAAGGGGAAAAGAAAAGAATCTGTCCCGTACCTTTTGTCTGTGTGGCCTTGGACTTCACGTCAACGGAAACACTTGATAGCTTTCCATTTTGCATGGCTTCTGCCTAGTAGGCAGACAGAATTACATTAAATAGACTTCTTGAAATTAATGTCTTTCAAACAATGTCTTTTTACTTAACCTCATTCTTGTCCTTAGTCCTGTTTTGGTCTGGCTCCTCTATCCACTCCCCCGTCCACAGAGGGGTCTGAGGAGTTATTCTAGCAGGGAAGAGAACTCCACAAAGCAAAAATGAAGGCAGTCTTACTATACTAATTTTAAAATCAAGATTCTACAAATACTTACAAATGGGATAAATTAATAAGCAAAACAACAAATCGATACATTTTATTTATTAAACTACTGCATAGTTCATTATCATTAATATTCATTATCAACCGCTTAGGATCATGGTGGGGGGGCTATCCCAGCTGACATCGGGCGGTAAGGCGGGGAACACTCTAGACAAGTCAACGCAGGGCCGACACACAGAGACAGACAACGATCACACTTACACTCAGGCCTACGGGCAATTCTTAGTGTCACCAATTCACCTACATAAGATTGCATGTTTTTGGACTGTGGGAGGAAGCCGGAGTTCCCGGAGAGAATCCACGCAGGCAGAGGGAGAACAAGCAAACTATGCACAGAAAGGCCGGCAGAGGTGGATTTTTACCCTGTACCTTCTTGCTGTGAGGCATCAGCGCTAACCACTGCACCAACGTGCCGCCCATACTGTATAGTAAATGGAAA
Organism: Lophius piscatorius; assembly: GCA_009660295.1. NCBI lineage: Eukaryota > Metazoa > Chordata > Actinopteri > Lophiiformes > Lophiidae > Lophius > Lophius piscatorius. The sequence continues at coordinate 79,539 of VRLP01002417.1, read as the reverse complement.
TATGGTAGAAGTAGTAGCTATTCCATTTTCTCACTATGGCAAATAAAAAGATGTAATTTAGTAGCAGCGCCCTGACGCAAATTTTGTACAAGTGTCACAAACCCATAACATTGATGCATTTACAAAATGGCATTGAAAAGTTATCACCCATCGAATAAAGACATGTCAAACTCAAGGTCTGTGGGCCCCATCCAGCCAGCACAACAATGTTATCCAGCCTGCTAAACAATATATAATTTCTACATAACTGGCCAGCTTGTATACAGCACAAACACATCAGACACTACAAATCCCACAATGGACGGTGACAGCCGGCGCATCAATCAAGAGTGCTAGTGCCACCTCTTCTCTCTGTTATTTTGTTAAATATCATAGTTTATCGAGCCACTCTAAAAAACGTTATGCTAATACTTAAGAGAGATGCTATGGAGCTACAGAGCGGCAATGGATGAAAAAAAATGAAAACGCTAAATAATGAACGTACGTGATAGGAACGCGCATTTTAATTAACTGTGGAGTGCGTTCACACCCACTAGCTGTTGTGTTAAAAACAAGAAAAAAAAGTTGCATACATTGAATGTGAAATGCACATGGAGACTAGTCATGCACCTTACTGTTTTCTGAGGTGCATCTGCTCCTGACTTCAGGTACAGATACTAAAATCAACAGTTTACTTTTTATGTGTTATTATGGCAGAAGAAAGAAAGGTCTTAAGCAGCCCAGCTATTTACCAGGGGTCATTTTGATTTTGCTTTGTTAATATTGTTAATAAAAGACATATTTTTCTGGCTGTTACTGTTGCCTGTAAATCAATCAATCAGAAAATTCTTGTGTGAAACACTACTGACATAGAGCGAGACATACAAATTGTTATACTCATCTATTTTGAAGTTAATCTGTAATTTGACCATTTTTTCTATTTCTTTGGTTTGTTTAGAATTCTATAAAATGAGTAAACAAAATAAGAATAAATTTGCATTAAACCTCATATTTTAAACATTGCAAACTTGAGTCCTGTTCGGCCCTCGTGTGAATTTGGCCCTTGGTGTGATTCAGTTTGACACTTTGACCCCTGATCTAGTAAATAAAAAGCAACAAACGGCAGCAATGTGCTCAACCTTGCTCTTTGAGGTAGTTTAATATATTCAGGCATGTAGAGGTAGGGTTCAGTACCTTTTCTATATCACTTTCAATTAACTGATGCACTGCATCAGCAGATCCTCACTCTTTTCAGTTTTTTATTCAAGCAGAATTTAAACATACGTTTATGAATAATATATTTTTCCATTAACTGTACTATATATAGCAAATATAGCTGTTGCTCAGGAGAGCAGTCCACATGTCAAAGTGCTATACAAGATACTGAATTGAAAGTTACTCCCGATGACTGTTAAGCTGGTCTGTTAATGATTGTGTTGTAAAGTAGTTATTCGGCATCAAGCAGACTAAAAAAGCTTTAATAACAGTCATTTTATCATTTAGTGCCATTAACTAGCCGTATATACAGTATGAAAGACATTTTCTAATGACAGTGGCTCAGGTCTCCTCCTTATGTGTTCGCAGTGACCATTTCGCATTCTCTTGGATATCAGTGGGAAAACATGCTGCCTTATACCACTCAAACAGCAATGTACATTGCATACGATTATAGGTTTAGCTGGACTTGATGAAAACTTGAAGCAATGCAAATAAAAAAAATCCACTTACTTTCCCAAAACTCTTTTGTCAGTTCAAGTGCGTTATGACACCGTCTCATGGTCAGTCTGTAAAGCAGGCAGTCAAAATAATCTCATTACAACTATAATATATAGTATTATGGGTGAAACACAAATTAATTGATGACATCATAAATACAATCTATACTGCATACATCATAGTCTCCCTGGACTAGGATGTTTGCGGAAGACAGTGACTGTTATGAGGGCAGGGAACGGGTGGAAAAAATCTGGAAAGGTGGAGCCATGCACTGTAGAGTAGAGGAATGAAGGTCCGTCACAACAGGACAATACATGTGTGTATGAAACGGAGGCAGGTGGAACAGTGAAGATTCCAGAAAGTAGAAGTGGAGAAGGTGCAGGGGCATAAGAACTTGGGCTCAACTGTTCAGAGCAACGGGGAATGTGGAAAACAGGTGAAGAAAAGAGTGTAGACAGGGGGGAGAAGGGTGTCAGGAATTATCTGTGATGGATCTGAAACCAGCTCTGCTGTATGGTTTAGTTGGTAGCACTGACAAAGAAAGGAGGCAGAATTGAAGTTAAGATTTTCTTTGGGAGTGATGAGGATAAACAGGATTAGAAATGAGCACATCAGAGGAATAGCCCAGATTACACGTCTTGGAGACAAATTAAGGCCAGATTGAGATAATTCTGACACGTGAAAAGGAGGGATAGTGGGTCTATTGATAAGAGGATGCTGGAGATGGAGTTGACAGTTTCTAGAGAAAAAGGAAAAGACTAAAGAGGTTTGTGCAAATGGTGAGAGAGGAGATGCAGTTGGCTGGTCTGAAAAAAGAAGATAAAGAGGACAGGGCAAGATGGAAACAAATGGTCCACTCAGGTTTAACCTGTTGTAAGAGAAGTAAACATCAAGTGGCTCTCCAAGGTAGCTGCGCTGGAAGTCTGAATTCACTCTTAAACTCACATCGTCATCATGGATCTAAGAGTTCCAAACAGAGCATAAGAATTAATCTAAATCTCTAATTAATAGATTCACAATTGGTAATGCATAATTCTTTAGGGTATCAAATCACAGTACCTCTGTCACATAACTAATGTACTCCAGGACCACGTCATCACACTGTAGTTTCTTCAACACTACTCTGTCACCTGCACAGAACATGTCAGAAGTCTACTTGTGTTACACACGCAGAGAAATATATATTTTTTAAATCAACCTTTATGAACCTTTACAGTAAATCAACATAAACAAAGCAAGACACTTGTATAAGCCTCCTCACCTATATTGAGACTGGGTCTGCCTTCAGTCAACCCAGGTACCTCTAAGTGTAGGTAGCTCGCTCCTTTTCTGAGAAGGGCTGCGTTGATTGCAAATTCACTCAGTTCTCTCTCTGCATGCAGTTCTTCCAGCCAGAGGAGAGTTGAGAAGCGTGACTGCATGTTAAATGGTGACAGAATCTGTGCAAATGGACACAGCAGAAGATGTGGATCCATGAAGCAATAACAATATATATATTAGTTCAAATGTGTGAAAATTTAAAAAAAAAAAATTAAACCATTTATGAGAAGTATCCTCTACAAAACAAAAGTGAAATTCTGTTGAATTCTCCCCAGAGCTTTGTGGACAGCCTATAAGGCAATAAAACCTGTTAACTTAAGAAGAACACAGTTCACCATCCAGTTTAGGCTCCAGCTGGTGAGGACATAAGAAACAAAAATGGCACACCACTTCTTGAACACAATTTTTTTTAACTTAGCTGATACAACCGTTTAAGTGAACTTTCATTACATTACTCTAAAGGAGCAGCCAAATCTGGTTGTAGGTATGCTTACCTCCCCCAGACAGGGTTGAAATACCAGAACGTCACTCTGTGCCTCCACACAGTCTCTGAGAGCCTGGGGCAGTGGGAAGTTAGGTAGGAAGTTTGGCAACCTTCTCTTAGTGAGCCTATAGGATAGAAAGTCAAACAAGGGAAGAGTTGCATCATTTATTTTTTATAAAATAGGATATAAAAAAATTGTTTAAGTTAAACCCTTACACTTATTTATATATTTTTTTATAGCAGCAAGAGATCAACAAAATACAAAAATGTCTTCATCTCATAATAATGCCTTTCCTCGAACAAGTTGTTTTAATACCTTGGTGTGGCTTTCGGAGCAGAGACAGAGATCACACGTTCAGACAACGTTGCGACAGGCCACCCATAACAGGGACTGTAAGGTGCTGCTGGCTGAAGCAGGCTCAGTTCTTCACTGCCCACTGTGACTTCCAGGCGCCTCCCGATCGTAAAAGTAGAAAAGTGCAGCAACAGCATCTCAGCACAGCTTCCTAGGCTCCTGAGCAAATTCATACTAGAATAAGCTCCTCCTCAGAGAAACATAAAACCTTTGTATATAGAGCTTATATTGATTGCAAAAAGTATGTGCAGACAAAGGTCAAGTGAATAGTTCATCAATCTTCATCTTTTTGATCCATTGCTATTCAGCTGAATCTAATTTTCAAACTAATGCCACTACAGGAGGTCAGACAATTACTTACTTTGCCTGACAGGCTACTTCAACGGAGAGCCTCCCCGCTGGTGGTATATCCACCTCTCGGTCTTCCCTCCTTACATTGTAGTCAGGGTCGACCAAAGTCTCCTTCTGCACCATACCATTTACTTTCTCAACCTCTTTTTCAACCACGAGTTGCTTTACAGAACACTCAGAGCAGGTATCTTGCTGGGGCTGTTGTTTCTGTGTCAACGGCATGAAAACTTTTCCAGTAACCAGAGTGAACTGTTTTTCTGAGTCCCAACCAGCAAAGTCACAACACTTCAGTCTCTGGGCATCGGAACCTTTATTTCTGATATGAGAAAAATTTGAAGATTAGATAGATATAATTCTACAGTATTTATAGAAATGGAAACAAAATATCTTCTTTTTAAAAAGATTCTCCTTGGAGAAAGTCATAATATTTTATAGAAGTCTATGACTTGTGTTTTAATATAGTTTCCCGTCTTGGTTGTGAAAATTTTCTTTTTACTATTGTCACTCACTGTATCCAGAATACCAGCTGTCGTTTCTCCCCTATCATCAGATCTCCAAACTGGCCATAATCTGTCACATGCAGTCCCCCTTTGTTTTCCAAAATGCACTGGAATTTTGCTTCTGGCAGAAAATTAGTAGAAACCTTCCCACTGCACCAATGACATAAAACATCAAATTACTGTTCTGCATCAGCCACATCAAAACCGTATAACAGTTTGAAAAGAATCCTTTTAACCATTTTGGTCAATTCATATGTCAATTACTCTATTTTTACAATAATCTGTAGATCAGTATAAAAACCATTAGCTGCAAACAAAAAAAACAACATATAATACAAAGGTTACCACCTCAAATAACAGGGTGCCATACACAGGGCCCTCCAGCAGAAGAGGGACTGACTGCTCTCCACCATTACCAGGTTGACCAGGTGTCCTTGCAAAGGCTGGTAGTGGGCAGGTAGCAGCAGAGAATCCAGGCTGAAGAACACGGTGTCCTCCACCACTCCGGTGTTACCGCATGTGTTCGTCACATGCACCTGGACATAGTCAATCATCCAGAAGACAGGACAGAATAAAAGAAGCCATTGAAATGATTGGCATTGCTCTGTGGCTTAAAATATAAATATAAATATATATATATATATATATATATATATATATATATATATGTTAGGTTTCAAGCATCTAACACTTAATTTCTATTTTATTACATTCTCTTTAACATTTGTTTTTTAAGTGTAATGTCTTTTAAAAATGCAACCAGAAGTGGTTAAAAGGATTTAAAAAACTTTGAAACAATTACCTGGTCTAGGCGCCTATAGCGTAAAGGGGCCACAGATTGAGCCTGGGTGGTCCATTGTGTGGGATTAATAAAATATTCTGCTTGGACCCAATCTCCCTTCATTGGCTTATATCCTAGCAGAAATAAGAGTAAATACACAAGTGTGCCACCCAGACAGAAAGTTCACATAAGCCTTAAATCAAGTACTATTAAATGGTGATGTAACATCAGACTGTGTAATTCACTCTTATTTTGAGACATAACCAGACACCACAATTAAAAAAGTTGTGAAAGAATATATACATATTTTTTACAGTACTTGTACTAAAAGACCACTGCGGATATAGACAGCAGAGTAATATTATTCAATTTAGAGATGCTTCCATTGCAATTTTTTTGGCTAATTCCAAATACCTATTTCTATAAAACCCGACTCGCCGATACCGATTTTGGCCTATTCCGATTCTTTTTCTTGAAAGTTTTAGAACCATAATTGACCGCATACATACAGCAGGCTTGTGGCTGGTTCGCGCTCTCGCTAGCTTTAGCTACTCTTCCAACATTAGCTTCTTGAAACTTGGTACATTCCTCGGGGTGATTTATTGTGTAGTGTCTGATTAGGTTCGTTCTCATGGTTGTTCCTCCGCAGCTTGACTTGGCCTCATGGTGTTACAAATTGCGAGTTTTGATATTCCTGATTGGTGTGTGTGTGCGGCGCAATCGTGTAACCAGCCATACTGAGACTGTTCTGCCGATCGCATGTTATATCTCCTGGTGCTGATTCATCGGCCGACTGCTCGATCGATGCACCTCTAATTCAAAGTATCATGGAGTCAAAAGTTTAAAAATTTGAAGGTGTAAAATACTGTATAATGAGTGCTGGTACCTTCCCAAAGACTGCACCGTGGAAAGTATGTGGTCTGGTTTATGTAGCCGCCATCACTGTCAAATGATGTGACTGTGCCAATGAGAGGCCGCAGTTGCATGGCGTCAGCTTCGAGAGAGTCTCCTCCCCCATCCTCCCAAGCATCTCCGCTCTTTTCAACCTAAATTAAAAGATTAAATGGTGCATATCTAACATGTTGATCATGGTAACTTTGGTTTCCTAACAGAATCAGTGGGGAAAAGATATGAGTATAGGTTAGACATCCAGTGTCCATGAGCGTGTATACTCTCACAGATAGTGTTTTTAGAGATTCACAACTTTGAAATGGTTTCATCTTGAGAACAGAAGGTTTTTCCTCTAAAACAAGAAAATTGGCTATTTCAAAGGGGCCAACGATGGTCTGTGTGAGTCTGATATGTGTCTGAATTGAGCAATTTGGTGGTACAACAGGTGCCATCCCACCAAATCAAAGTGTCTGATTCAGAGGTTTCACTGATTTTGTTCGGATGCTGTTAAATAGGATAATACACAGCTCAAGGGAAGTTCGTTCAGAAGTTTATTTTAAAGTGGCCCTGATTATAAATGTGAACAGTAACTGCCATGCTGTATGTCATGTTTATAGATGCGATTATGTTGGGGAAAAAAGAGCCAACTCCTTGCAAAAAACATAAATGGTCACAGCCCAAATAACAGGTCCTGCTCATGAATTAGCTAGAAGATAGAAATAGACAGCTAGAAGACAGCTAGAAGTTTCTAAACCCAATCAAAGGTAATTCGTGCAACTTTTATGTTGACTTTTTATTATATTGTTAAGGTTTGCAATGCTTTTCTCAATGGAGTAATTTTTTAATTCTCCATTAATGGTCTAATGTTCCCCTATAATAGTACACCTGTTTGGATTGAGTGGCATACATGCTTAGTTGACAGTTGTGGGGTAACGAGATGAGAAAAAGAGATGCACCATCAGTTTTGAGGTTTGATAAAGATTAAGCACATTTATAAATACAAGATGTGCTATCAAACACGATAAAGGACTGATTGCTTACCTTTACAGCTCTCCATCCTCGCTGGGCACCATCTTGCACTGCTACGCAATTCACCAAATCTCCTTCTTTCACAGGCGTCCCGCCCAACACCTCCTCCCTCGTGAAGTAAATTTCATCGTCTATCAAGCCATAGTCAAGGCACATTTGGGTTACCACGCTTCCCCGCAGGTGGCGAATGTCCCCCATGCCTGACCAAAAAAAAAATAAAAAAAAGTTTACTAAAACAAAATGGTATCAGATCTCCTAGTGTGATGCTAGATTTGTGTTTATTAATAAAGAAAGATGGATCATTGTGAAGGCTAACTATACCAAGCAGGAGTGGTGCAGTTACCTGTTGTACCAGAGAAAATGTCATGTCCATCCATCTCTACAGTCCTCCACAAGGGTGAAACCAATTTAGACAGCATCCATCGCACGGCAGTAAACATAGCTGACAAACAGCAGAGACGGTTAGCTGTCTACCCTGAGAAATCAGAACAGGGGAAGGGGTATTAAAAAGATAGCATAGCATCAAGATACAGTTACTGCCTCTGTGTTCAACAAGTTGTAAGATGTTGAAGTTATATCATGCTGGCTAGGGACCGGAGCAGAAAACGCATGGCAACGCAAATGAGAGCCTAGCGCAACGAAATAACTAAAATGTTGAAGTTATTTCAATGCAAAAAATATTTTTCAACGCTGGATAACAGTTAGCTTAGCTTAGCCAACTGCGACAGATTAGTTCGAATGCCTGATGTTGCTGAAACGAACGGAAAACATGTCATACAAAACAAAAAAGGAGGGATATTATTTTCAAAGTGGAGTTACCGTTCTAAATACTAATATACAACCGTTGACCTATCGGGGTCGACACCTGTTGCTCCGGTCACCTCTGATGCGAGCAACTTCACACGTACATGAACGCGCACGAGGGCACTGATCACGCTTTCAGCTATGAAAAGGTGTAGTTCACGTGCAGTGAGAATTTAAGATAATTTAGTGTATTATCTGTGTCCCATAATCTTTCCTGGACAAGTCAGATAGGGTGAAATGATTTAGAGAGAAAAGCTGAAAAAAGTGTTTCCAAACCAGTATTTAAATTTGAGATATAACGTAAACGATGTTGTTTGTATTTACGTGAAACTAGAGGATACCTGTCGTCATCAAAATGTTAACTCTATTTAGAAGTCAGATGACCATAATTACAGTAATTTTGATATGTCATGAACGCACCGAATATAACCCCTTGTTTGATTTGTTTGCTTGTCCAAGAAATGTATGGAAAGGTTTTGAACGAATGTGTGTGAATCTGTGAAAGGTAAAAGTTTAGATGAAACCTAGAGAAAAAAGAAGAAGAAGAACCTGAAAGCTCCAGGTGCAAAAATACGAATATATATATCAATCAATAAACACATAATTAAAAAAATACAACAAGACACTGCAAGGATAAACCGGCATTACAATACTGAAAAATAGCGCAGTGATATACATAATAATTTTAAAGAGTGACTGAAATGCGCAACATTGAGGTAGAAAGTGTAGAAGTCTGGTGGTGTAAGTTCTTAATTGTCCTCTAGCCCCTCCCAGAGGGCAGAGGCGTAAACAGATCTGAACATCCTCCATGTATGCTATCTCATCGTCGTTCTTTAAAGAGTTCAAGGATGGCTTTGTCGTCTGCAAATGTAATAATTGCAGTGGTGTTCTAGGTAGCCATGGGTGTAGAGGAGGGAGCTGGGCACACACCTTTGTGGAGCACCGATGCAGATGGAGAGAGTGGAGGAAATGCCTACGTGTGACAGGATATTTTGTTGATAACCAATGAAGGGACTCATTGTAAACACTTGATTCCAGGTTCAATGAATTAGGTGGTATTGCTTGATTTGGCATAAGGCAGGTGATAACACCTGCCTTATGCCAAAATGCCCAAATGACCTGGGTGCAATGGTTCATCATTACATACCGATGGATGTTGGAAATCCATCAGTTTTTAGTAGGTTCTATAAAGTTAGCCTCTGATTTCACAATGTGAGGATAAAAGATGAAAGGAAAATATAGGATGACAGTAATAGATGAACAGGAAGTGCTTTGCAATTGGCCTTTGAGGTCATAAGCGTAAAATGTTAAAAGCAAATGGGGAAGAGGCTATTGGTAAACAGGCAGTGCTAAGTGATTTGTTTCAGTAGTGTCCTCAGAGAAAACATTTGAAGGTAAAGTCAAATGGTGTCACGGTTGAGTGTAGAGATCCAGTACATTTCTCTCTGTGTGAATAATTCGGGTAGGTCAGACTCTTTGGTTGGGACAGTCACATGTTCCAGTCCAATTAAGGGTAAAGTGGCTGGAGGGCCATCTTTTGCTTCTCGGTAATGTTTGACCATGGCATAGTCCATGTTCCCTGTAGGGATGGCTGTTTTGTGTTCTGAGATGCATTGTTTGTGAACTCTCTTGGTTTGTCCAACGTATGTCTGTCTACAGGGACATGTGAGCATGTAGATCACGGATGTTGCGTTTCATGTTACAAATTGTTGTATTAAATTTCCAATGAAACAACAGTTGTTTTGTGCCTGTGTGATCTGGTAGTGCCGGTCGGGGTTCTTCCTGGGCCCTGGGCTTGTTTGTTTTTACAGGAACCCTGAGGTGGTGTTGGCTCTGAGTCCCGGGTGTTGCTTCGGCTTAGGGGACTGACCGGACTATCTTGCCTCTGTTAGACGCTGGAGGGGGCCGTGTGAACTGGTTGCGATCTTGCTGCATGATCCTGGCCCAACACACCAGGATCAACTATGATCCGATCTTCAGAGTTGATTGGAGCCACCAGCAGCTGCTGAACGCATATTTGAAGTCTATTTAATAAATAATAATAATAATACATTTAATTTATAATGCACTTTACATTTGGACTATTTCACCACTCTGTGCTCGGTTCTATGGACCCCTTAGGGTTTGGGCTGGCTGGGTTGCATGGAACACAAACCATTACACTGTTTGTTAATGTAACAAAGTCTCTGTTTGTCTTGTTTTATCTTTGTTTCACGTACAGTCTATCCTACCATCTTTGATGGGAAATAGTTATTAGGTCCAAATAAAGAGTAATAGGCTAGTCTTTCAAGGAGTGCTGGTGTAGGTCAGATTCACATCCTCACACACACAGAAATAGTATCTATCTGTTGCAAGATCAAATTGCAGGTACTTTAAGAAATGGTTTTTAGCAAATCTTGGCAAAAACCACAAGTGAACGTGCAGACAGATGAAGAAAAAAAGAAGGAAAAAAAAGAATAAGATCAAGCTGGGACTGATAAAGAATTTGAATAGGACCGTGTTGCTGCCAAGTTTGATTCCTGCAGCCTTCACTTTAGTATTAAAACCATATTTCTCACAGTGCCTGCCAGGATTGTCAAATATGGGTGCTTTTGAGTGAGTAATATTCATACCAAAGGGGAAAGAGGTTCCGACTACTCATGGATAAATAATTTCATAGTCTTGAGATTGAAACCAAAGAATTCAAAATGTATGCCCAGCAGCACTGCCAGAGATGCAGTATATGAAAAACTATAAATTAATCATGTTTTCTTTCCAATCTGGCAGCTTAGATGTTGATGGCCAGATAAATATTAGGGATTTTTGGCGTTTACTATGAAAATGACTGCATTGATATGCAAGCATGCAATCCAAGCTCAGACTCTGTCACCCTGTCAATCTAAACTCTTGCTGTTAGTCTTTCTATCAGGCTTTCCATGTTACGCTTGTCGTCTCCTGAGGACTGAATTTGATCACTATGTGTCACATGCTTAATATTATTGCCGACTACCTCTCAAATTGAAAAAAAGAAGGAAAGAAAAACGAAAAAAAGAGTAGACTTTTACTGCCTCAAGACGGTATTCACAGTTAAAATATGTAGCTCTTGCTCTGAACAACATTCAACCAACCCTGGACAAAAAGAGAAACTTTTATGAATCAATGTAACCTTTTATTACATCTGTTACTCACAATCATCTGACACAATTGTATTAAATAAAGAAAATTATTGAATGGGGTACCTTCCTTCTTACTTAAAACAAATAAGCATAAAGCGACTATTCTTCAATAATAATATGTATGTTTGTTTTTTTAAATCTTCCCACTGCTCTCGTCTTTTCAATTGCCTGGGCTGAATATCAGCACTGAGTACATTGAGAATATCCAATGCAGTGTCATACAGGTTATAATGAGCAGCTTTGCACTGCTGTATTTTAAAATGAAATTTGGCTGTAATCATCCAGGGATCTGGGTGTTGTCAATGGTCTGTATGCCCCTGTTGAACTCTCTCTGCAGACATTATGCCTGGTCTTTGCCCTTCTGGTTTGTATCATATCTGCCTCCAGGGCTTTTGTCAGGTTACTTATATGCACTTGGCATTGGATCATAAGCAATTAAGAATTTAAGATCACAGAGCACTCCCTAGACAATTGAGATGCTGCGTGACTTGGATGGTTATTTTTATATATAGGCCCCACTGATCCTCTGCTCCAGACTTCCAAGCAGTCGCCAGAACAGTGGTATACCACTGTCAACAAACATCCCATATTGAGGGTTGGATAATGGCTCTGAGTACCATTGTAAATGCCAGGAGTTAGCTAATGCATCCCAACATGCCTCCAGGTGGTGGTAAAATCAGAGTTTTTACAGCAGACCTGGGTGTCCTGGAAGTAGAATGTAATCAGGGATGTGATGATCTATTGCATAAAAAAAGACAACAGGAGTTCATGGTGCAGTTAACCAAAGAGGAGCAAAGTCCGGAGAAATTGGAGATCAATTGTGTTGACCGTTCCAATTTAATATTGTGCAATATGATGCTGGAATGAACTACGCACTCAAATTACCCTGATACCCTAGCTATATGTTGGGATGTATTAATGTATTTAATCACAGATACTTGAAAATCTAACCAAGGATGCCAAGAAGAGCTTTAAAGTTTAGGGAGGTTGATGTGAAGTGGTTGCAATTCTGCTGTACAGAAATCTCAGGACAATTAATGATTTAGGATAAACATTAGTGGGACTCCATTTGGCGCAACTGTTTTCCATGCAGAAGGGAACAGCTCATGGTGATGTTCAAGAGGGTCATTATGGAAGGGTTATCTGATTATTGATAAATCTTAATTCTTAGTGCTGCATGGGTCAGAGTGGGTTATTTTCATAAGATCTTCTAGGACTTTCATTGCTGTTATCACGACCTCTATCACAGATAACTGTATAGCTTCTGTCTTTCAAGCTCATCTTAATGCCTTGGTGAATGTTCTACTCCACCTGTGTGCACACCTTTCTCCTCCCATAGTCAAACTTCTGCAGTTTGAGTTTTATAACTTCATCTGTGACAACTCCTGTGATGTTCTCCTGATGATCTCCTGTTCTTCATATTCATTTCCAGTATCGGGGTCTTTGGTACGGGGGAAGCATCTATAAATAGCCTGTTTTACAGATTAACCAGTCCATTTAGAAAGCAGTTACTATCATTTTACTAGACATGCACTGGGTGGCAAACTGGTACTCACTCAAGTTAGAAAATGGTCATTTAAAATCAACCATGAGCTAAAGAGCCATACTTATTTGGAGCAAGCAACCAACATCCACAAGGGTAGTACACAAAAAACATGAATTTAAAAAGATAATCGAGAATGAACTGTAGTAGATTTAGACATATAGACAATATGATTGGCTTCTGTTTTGTTTTTTTCCCTCTACACATATTCCCTCTATATTTCTTCTTCAGAAATGGGTTGAGTAGAATATTTCATGTTGTACTAAGTCTTCAAAGAGAGCAATGCACTTTAGCTCCTTTCATGATAGTGCTATATTAAAATTGGAATTATTGTTTTTTTAAATGTTATATTGTATTATTTACACTGTGTATCGTGTTTGTTACAACATTTTCATGCAAAGACCCCGGGAAGACTAGCGGTCATCGAATTGGCAGCTAATTGGGATCCTAATAAAACATAAGTCCATTCATGCAACAGTACTCTGCACATTCATTTCATACTGCCGTTGCAATCGGAGGAAAAAAGTTATACAATGAGTAAAAGCGTGTTTTGAAAAATGCTCAGCAGTCAAGAGAGGTATATTTATGATTCCTTGTTATAAGAAGTGAAACATGTAAATTCACTCATTTGGTCCATAAGGCAAAGCAGTTATAAGCATTTACAACGGTTCCAAAAATGAGAACTGTGCATCATTGAGACTTTTAATTAGCTGAATCAAGAATCAGGGTATTTGTTGGCATTGCTATATATTTAGAATGATTGCCACGTTTCATATTATTTATTAAAATGTTTCATATGTTTACTAATTGTCAGGACTTTACAGTTGTGAACTGCGTTTTTCCTTGATGTGACCCCAAATTCACCAGTAGATGGCAGTGGTGATCTTTATCAGCAAATAGTTTTATCCACGAGGCCAAGGGAGGAATCAGATCCAGTACTAATCCCAAGTGTAGGTTATTATAACTACTTGATTGTTTAATGACAAAAGTGCTTATGAATGCTCAGATAATGCCATCTATTGTAAGGAACAAAATGCCTTTAATGAGCTAATGAACTAGAATTCTTAATAATTAGCAGCTGAAAAACACAAGCATATTGGCAGACAACAGAACAATTAGGGACATAAGTTTGAGGATATAGTTGGAATAATAATAAATGAATGATTAATTATTCAATGAATTAAGAAGAATGTCATCAAGGCAGGTTATACTCAAGGGGTTTTTTCATATTGGGTGCAACCATGTTTGAAATGTTGGCAGACATATTTTAAATGAGGGCAACGTAAGCAAGTAAACTAATTCTAAATTTTGTTTTACATTGATAACATCTATTAAAATGTTTTTAGTTCCCAAAATGTGCTGCCTCCGAGAAACATCTCTATAATTCGGAGCTTTCCTTTTTAATTGAACAATTATCCTGTCTTAATGAAATGATTTTACACAACTATTGTTACAAGATATTTGAAATTTTGCAACAAAACATTCTAATATGCTATGAGAATGGAGTAAAACTGGTTTTAAAACAAACTTCCCTTAATACAAATATCAGCAAAACATACACACACACTAACTCTGCATAGGATAAAAAAAAAGGAAATTTATAGTATAAAGAAAGCGTTCACTAAACTCAGAAATTGAATTTTTGCCTTTGGTTAATGATTCATTAATCACATTTTGTTTTTTCAGGTGAGAAATGAATAAAAAAGATGAATCACATAATGCCAAAGAAATAAGGTGAATTAATTAATTTATTCATTTATATGAATAACTATGTTTTAACGACAGCCTACCAGCACAGAAAGCGTGAGAAAAAGATCGATACATGTATTTCTAAATAAAAAAATCAGCAGCCAATGTGAATACTGGGCATGAAGATAATGAGTTAATTATTTAATCGAGTGATGATCGTGCGATGATACTCATCATTAGTGGTACTGTTCACAACTTATTATCCTGCCTACATAAAATGTTTTGTCCAGTAATGCGTGTCTATTGAGCACCTGTAATGAATTTAAAGAGTATAAGAATATATAATAGGAAACAGTCCAGTAAGTAACCCTCATAAAACCATAAAATATATTTTTTAAATATGGGCTTTTGAGAGATTAAACAAACAATATGCAATGTGATGGGTAGTGAGCTCTAAAATGCAGGGAGATATAGCTTGTTACCTTTGGACAAATCCAGATCTGTTTCCAGCATTTAAGCAAAGCTAGCTGATGGTTGTAACATAATATTGACAAAGATGAGAGATGTACCAATTCTATTATGTAGGTAAGAGAGTAAAAGCAGATTTAGCAAACGTAACAAATACATTTATTGGAGGTCAGCTATCAAACAGGCAAACCAATGGTAATGAAGACAACACGGAGACGGCAGTGGAAGAAAGAATCTGATATTACTTTTAACAGCAATGCTTCAATATTTACATTGTGTGTTTATGTACTTTAATTGTCTCCTTCTTCTGGTTAATCCCTTAAAGGGTCATCAAAGTGGATAATTTCTTTCCATTTTGCCCTCTCCTGTGCATCTTCCTCCGTCACATCAATCAACTACATGTCCTCTCTCACCATATCAGAAACCTCCTCTTTGGTCTTCCCCTTTTTCTCCTGTCTAGTAGCTCCATCTCCAGCATCATCCTACCAATAGATCCACTCCAAAGCATCACAATCTGGCCTCTCTTATTTTGTCTCGCAGATGTCTAACCTGAGCTATCCCTCATAGGTGCTCGTTTCTGATCATGTCCATTCTCATCACTCCCAAACAAAATCTGCCACCTCCAGCTCTGCCTCCCGTCTTTTGTTTAGTGCCACCGTCTCTAAACCAGACAGTAGAGTTGGTCATTCTACCATCATGTAAAGCTTTCCCTTCACCCTTGCTGCTATTCTTCTGTCACAAATAACTCCTGACGCTCTTCTCAACCCACTCCACCCTGTCTGCAATCACTTCTTTACCTCTTTTCCACACTTCCTGTTTCTGATCAGTTGAGGCCAAGTCATTAAAATCCTGCACCTTCCCCAACTCTACTCCAAGCATTCTCACCATTATACCTGTCTCCCTTTTATTCACACGCATGTATTCTGAATTGCTGCAACTTTCCCTCATTCCTCTTCTCTCCAGCACATATCTCCACCTCATATCCACCTGTCCAGGTTTTCAACTGCTCTGCCTACAGATCTCTAACCCTGCAGCATGTAATGGTTAATCACCCTAACACGCTGCACATCCTTCCCATCTCGATCTCTCTGCCTCACCAATTGGAACAGGCCCTTTTCTCCTTCCTTAGTGTCTCACTTATTCAACGGGTCAGGACTCTCGTTTAACTTTTGCCACCTCACTCTTCACCTTATTTCCTGCCGACGTCCTCCCCTCTGATGAATCCCACTTCTTCTTCACCAATCCTTTCCTGCATATACTCTCAAGAACCCCCTCCTTTGAAAAGTTTCTTTATCTTCTTTCTACTGTCTAGATGACTCACTAGGAACTTTCCTACCTGTCTCTTATCACTTTTTCAGTAGTGACCCAGCAATCCGTCAGTTCTTCACTACCGCTGAGAACCTGATTCAACTCCTCACTGAAGTTCACGCAGCAGCCTTCCTTCCTCAGCTTCCACGATTTGATTCTCTGCTCCACCTTTGCTTTTTCCCCCCTCTTTTTTACCTGCCAGAATCATCCTACATACTACCATTCTATGCTTTGCGTCGTTCTCCCCTGCCGCCACCCTGGATAAAAAACTCTGAAAATTAGGAGTATGTTCCTAAAGGTCTAGTTTTTGGGGCCACATATAGCATTGGAAATTTTGAGTACTGTCTGGTTCAAAATGAAAAACCTGGAGCATCTTGTTAAGCTATACTTTTGCCTAAGTTTGACGAATAAAGAAATGTATAATATTTTGGCATACAATGTAACAAGAATCCTGATATGACTCCCAGGATTCTTGTCACATTATGACTTTTTTTCCCTCATATATTATGAGAATTAGGTCAAGAAATTATGAGGAGGAAGTATAAACATGAGTCCTAAAATTCTTACATTGTTCCTGTCACATTATGACTTTTATTTCTCATAATATTATGAGAATTTATTCAGAATATTATGAAGAAAAAAATCTTTATATGACAAGAATAAAGTGTGAGTTTTATGATTCATTGAATTATTTATTTTTTATCATAGTACTATGATAATTAGTAACTATTATTAGAAAAAAATCATAAAATTGTAATATGGTTTTTTCTCGTAATAATATGCACAATATGGCAGTTTGTGTGGGAAAATGTCATAAAATGTCTTTTAAAATTTTTACTCAGAAAGAAATTTAACTTTATTCTTGCTCAATTATGACTTTTTCGTCTAATATTGTGATTTTTTCCCCCATTAATATTATGAATTAGTCCCATAATATTATGACTCTCAATGTATCCCTAGTACTCCACCATATGTGACTGATGTGTGAAGGATTTCAAACATTTTTGACAGAGATGGGTGAGAGTGGAGATAGAATTGTGTGAGAGTGGGGAGAGGAATGGGTGACAAAAAAGGGGCGGTGCCCCTCGCGAACAGGACACCCAGCTATGCCCCTTGAAGTCAGCAGCAGTCATACCGTCCCAGGGACGAGAGACGGGAGGAAAGCACAAAGAGAGGAGGGAGAAAGAAGACGGGGGAGGAGGAGGAGGAGGAGGAGGAGGAGGTGGAGGTCCGTGTAAACTCCGCCTCCGCCCTCGTATCCTTTCGTAGTTCTTATCCACTGCCTCTCACGTTGCTGTTAGAGAGAGAAAGGGGAGAAACAAGAAGACGGGCGCACCAAGAAGAAGAGGGAGATCAGCCAACCGACCATGGCAAAAACCAAAACGTCTCAGCTTGAGATAGAGTCCGATCACCGCGCGCCCCTACCGCCTTCGACCACAGCACGGAGTCTGCACGCGCGCCACAGAACTGAATCTAGATAAATGAGGAGCTATACCTGGGCCGTGGACAAAATGAGGGTCATCTTCATCCTAAACGCCGGTTTCGTCGCAGCTTTCTCGCCTTTTAGATGTGAGTCGGTGATGTTGGCAGCGTTTAGGACGACAGATGAGGTGAACGAGCCAGAATAATACAACTAGATCATGCCAGTCAATTAAGGAGTGAGGGGATTAGAATAATTCATTTTAGTCATTTATTGTATTTAACCTGGATAGAGCTTGCACACATATTATTGCCAATGTATCATTTAAAACCAGTGTGTTATCAGCTTTAGGCCTGCTGAACATCTAAATACACATATTGCTACATAATTGGCACTAGAAATATTTGTATCCAGTGACATAGGACTATGTAGGCTATCACGTAATTATACACCGATGACGTCCTTTTAGATGATTATGCTTATTCCGTAGTAGATTATGATTATAGCGATAATAACATGAACAGGTAAGAGGAGGTACATGTCCTCTTTGATCCAATCTAACCGATCAACTATGACAATCCGGAAATGTTATTTTCCACACTTAATAGTGTGACTAGTAGGCTACGCGTTATTCCGTGTAATTTAATTATTTATTATTACAATTATTAGACATATAAGTATTATATTATCAGTTTATTTTAGGTAGGTTGTTGAGATATTTAACAGCGGGAAGGGTGATCGGTCACTTCCCCATAGTGAGATGGAAACCGCTTATTTATCGCCCCTCCTTGGGGCTACCCGTCCCGAAGCCCGGAAAGGCCAACCCTCTGCGGTCAAACCGGCCGGGGTTGACCTCTCCCCTCCACCTCCACCAGGAACTCCACCCCTACTTGCAGGCGACTCACCTGAAGGGACCCCTGCAAGCAGCGATGGACGGAGAAACTCGGGCGTCAAGAAACACCACCACAAGCATAACCTGAAGCACCGCTACGAGCTGCTGGAGACGCTCGGAAGGGGCACTTATGGCAAAGTCAAGAAGGCAATCGAGCGGCACTCTGGCAGAGAGGTGAGCTCCTTCAGTGACACGGCTGTAAACACCCGCGATGCTGCTTTCCATGGCGCTTTTTAAACATACTCATAGTTTTGAAACGCCCGTCGCTAGATCGTAGCATCGTTACTGGTGGTAGAATAAAGGATTTGCTGCTTTCAGAGGCGTGTGCATGTCCTCCTTGTGGGAATCCCCCCTCTGCTCTAATCGGCCCACGGGGCCGGAGAGCTGTGGCTGCGCACGCCTCGTCCTGTGCATGGCCTCACGACCGGATGTTGCAGTGCAAATCCGGCTACCGACTGACTGATGTGTCTCTAGTGATCCAAGTAAGCATCACTGAAAGCAGCCAACTGTCCCCGAGGGTCTGCTCATATGTTTGTTGAGAGTTATTGACGTCCCTTTGTTTTTGTTTATTAACTGTGGTCAAGTGTGTTTGAAGGGGATAGGTTACCACTCTCTGTGTCTTTATATAGTTTATAGTCGGTTTGCTGATACCTCCTTTCAGACCAGAATATCCCTCCAAAATATTTCCACGTGTGGAAAAATCTGACCCCTGAGTCCATTCTGGCAGAACATGAGCAACTTTAGCAGTGACCATGTACTAGGACTGTTTGTGTCAACAATGTACCCCAGGTTTCATAGCTCCTGGAAAATGCATGCCTTATAGGGGGACTATAAACCCTCTGGTAGGGCTTACTCCCTCTGGGCTTGTTGCACTTGGCTCCTTATCCTTTGTCCTTTGTATGTTTTCTTTTCCATTATTGCCATGGCAGCTCTGATATGAAGCTGAACATTAGCTAGCTTAAACACCAACCAGCCATAACATTAAAACCACTGGCAGGTGAAGTTTGAATAACACTGATTACTTTTTTCCACTGGTATCTGCCTGGTGGTGGGATATATTAAGCAGAAAATGAACGTTTTGTTGATTATTTGATATTTTAAAATTGAAGTTGATGTATTGGAACCAGGAAAAATTGGCAAGCAAAATTATCTGGATCAAGGGAGGAAATCCCGTCGGGGACAGGGGGACATAAACCCCACCTCCACAGAGCGCTCCCCAATCCCCAATAATATAATTGTATATCATTTTTAATAATATATTAATTTATATCGAAAGCACTGAAAAACATTAATCAACGCAAATAAATTCAAAGATTGTGTCTGCCACCCCTTGAGCCTTTCCCCACTTACATTGGGCGAGAAGCGGGGTACAACCCCGAGTAGTGGCCAGTTCGTATTATATGTTTTTGGACCATAGGAGGAAGGTGAAGAACTGCTTTTAGTGCACGCTAAGTGTAATATCACAGGCAATATAATCAAATCTTCGTAATAAAGGAAATAAGTGCTTACAGGTTGTTTTTAGTGTCATTATGAAAAGGCATCTCAGAGCCCTGCCCTAGAGTCAAGGACCGATATGCATACATTATCAGGTATCTCATGCTTTGTCAAACGCCTTTTCAGACCCTCTTATTTTATTTCTAAAAAGCGACTAGCAAATCTGGTAATGCTAAAGTGTGTACAACAAATCAAAGCAAACAAATGTTTGCAGAATTGTAACTTCATCATCATCAAGATGTGTTTGGCATAAAAACCTGAAGAGTAGTTTTTCGAAGGAAAAATTCTGAAAAATGTTTATGCTAAAACCCATTACCCTTCTTGGTGTCCCTTCCCCACACTGAAATTGGATTTTTGCCACTGTTGGTGTCCCCCCGTACACGGAAATTGGATTTTAGCTTCTGATCGGGACCTCTTTGACGAGGGCAAAAATGTGATGGCTATCTTAGACCAGACTGGGTCAGGGCAAAACTACCAGTTTAATTGGGAGTTCCTGGCAGCAGGTGGTTAGAGCCTGTACAAATGTGGTCTAATGGAGGACAGTTAGTTAATCACCAACAGGGTAATTGTTGCATAGAGCTAACTGTGGACAAAGTGCTGAAAAATTGAATGCCAGTTCCGGCAGAAAGGAGTCTGACCACACATCTCATCACAGAGCTATTTTAGTGGTGAAAGCAGGACAACAACAGCATCATTAGACATCCACTCACATAAGTTTTACATTAACTTAATAATGTTTCTGTCGTCAAGCTTTAAGAATCCCTCCATGCTTCTGATCTTCAAGAGAATGAAACCTACATATTTCTCCAAGAAAATTTAGTAATTCTCCCAAGCTATAGCTTCCCTCTCTTGCTAGTTTGTTAGAATTCTTAAAGCTAAAGCTAATTCAAATCTGCAATAAACCTAAAATCATTGTGGTTCTAATCATCAGTTTTACAGAGATCTTGATTTTTTATGTCAAAACTCAAACTCTTATTTCCTGCAGTCTGCTGCAAAGTCTTGTGCTTAGCGCTTAGAATTAAAATAGCATTCTGGTTAAGTTTAGCACTTCCTTGCAACAGTGTTGTTTTTCATTTGAGAGTTTGTATATCTTAGTGAAGTCCTTTGAGAATCAACGCCTCGGCACATGTGTTCCAGCGGAAAACAGACGGAGCATTGCAGCCGTGCCACCTCACTGTGGCACACGTGTGTTTGGCGTTGCTAGAGTTTACTTGACCTTTGACTGAAAGACTGTCTCTTGTGTCCATAAGGCAGATGCGTGTGGTGAAACTCTTATGCAATATTTAGACTCTCTTTGTCTTTTCCTGTTTCATCCCATGAACCAAATAAGAAGAGCTGAGAGAGTAAAAAGCAAAGTGAAAAATCTGGGGAAAGTTTGTGTGCATGCACATGTGTGGAATGAAATGAAGGCTTTTGGGTGAGAGTGATTGGATATGGACCCATTCAGCATGTCATTAAAGTGGAACTGAGTGACAGTCTGCTTTTATCTTTAAAGACACATGTTGTGCTTCTTGGCAGGTAAGTAGAAAACCAATATTATATGGAGTGCTATTGATCATTTAGATTATAGTCAGGATGTGACACATATACATGGAAGTGTATGCCTCTAGAAGATGTGTTCCATGTTTGTATACTCGTGAGAAAGGAACTGTGCTGCATTATGAGCAACCTAAATGAATGCAGTGAAAACTTTGTGGTGACAGCAGAGCCTAAAACAGGCAATGACACATGAAATGCCATCCACAGCAGGAAATGAGATTGGAGGGGAAGGTTAATATCCTGTATGGAGAATCCATTACAGACAGAAGGGGTTGGGCAGTTAACAGAGGCATAAAGAATAACAAGATAACAAGAGAGAGACAGTATCAGTTAAAGGGGTAAGGGAGTATTAATATGATCTTAAAGCACCCGATTACATCATTCCCCAACAATGGATTCACTGGAGAGGTACGCAAGAGGGGAGAGCACTGACATTCCTCTGCTATATCTGGTGCCGTTGATAAGGTATTATGATTCCTAGCTTAGTACAGTTCTTTGGAAAACCAAGGACCCTCTTATTCCCTCTAACTCAGAGTCAGATACACACACACAACACAACAGATGATCATGATAAGCAGGGAAGGGTAAGCTTTTGATGAATACTTCATCTATTTTAATGGCTTGAGAAAGCACAGGAAGAAGTCAGGCTCCGGTGAAGCAAAACAACGACTTTCGCTTCAAACAAGCTGTGTTGCGAACAAGGTGGGTGGGTGAAGAGGGGCCGGACGAAGAAGGCCCCATACCTGGCAGGGGAAGGCGTGGGCAGCAGTGCAGCGCTTGTTCACTTTGAGTGACAGTAATGGGCTCCACTTAGGGACAGGCTAGCTGTGTCAGCCAGCTGGCAAGTGGTTGATGTGCAGTCCTGTTTAATGATCCACATCAGGGACAGGTCAGGCAGACATGGGGGGATACAGAGACACCTAGCAAAAGCCCACTGTGGGAGAAGTGACTCATTCAATGAGTACAGTTTAGGAGATGGTGTAGGGTCAAGATTGATAGGAGAAAAGCCGTGTCAGTTTCATGGAGACAATCGTTGCTTGCCTTTGCGTGTAAGGGTTATTTTTTTCAGTTGTTGCCTCAATCAATGAACTCCTGAATTAATTCCTACATTAAATCGAGGAGGTGACTCACATTTTGTATCACTGCTAGTTAAAACCAAATTAAAAAACTTTTACTAAAGTGTTGGGATCAGTGATAAAATGTTGATGAATCTGATGAGGTAAAGGAAAACATAAGCGATTATGCACAAACAACTTTTACCAATTATGAACACAGCTTGTGGATGCCGTGGACTACTTCTTGTCATTTCTTTAAATTCTATGTAATCAAGACATGCTCTGGAAAAGGACTATTCCGGGTTGGGGTTATTTTTATTGATGTACATGGTAATTAGCTTGGCTCTTGCTACTGCCTGCGGTTTGTGCTGCGTGGAATAAAGCTGGATTCCTTGGAATACTACCGCTTAGCTTCAAGAGGACAAAAGTTTAAACTAACAGAATTCAGAGCAAGCAGACTTTATACAGTCCTGATCAAAGCAAACCCAGGACTCAATTCAGAATGTTCAGGCTACAATTATGATGACATGTGCTGGACTCTGTGCTTTGGATTGGTTTATTTGGAGGAGGCCGCTAACCTCTCATTTGAGGATTGCCATGCTCGAGGTTTGAATGCATGCAGTTGGGGCTAACTCTTACACCGTGGCACTGCTGTGAAAGTAAAAAATCTCAACATCATGTGCAGTTGTTGCATTTTGAACCTCCTTTTGCAGGCCCGTTGGCAAGGCATGTGCCATGGACTCAGTTACCTCCTCAAGCAAGGCCCATTCTCCTGATCCCTCAATAAAACTCCCAGCAGACCAGCTTTCTCAGAAGTAGGCCATTATCTGTTGTTAATCAGAATGAATGAAAATAAGGGTACACAGTCAAAAATGTCTTTTGAAGGACTTTTTGACAGAGAAGGAAACACGCCTTTAAAGCTGACATCTTATTTATGGAGTAGCACACTGACTTAAGGCCTCACAGCCTTCCTTCACAAACCATGACCATTTAGAGGCTTGCTCTTTACTTTTTTCATGATCCCTGTGGTTCTCATTGGCTCTATCGATGGCCAAGTTTCGGTTAGTCCGTCACTTTGGTACATACTGCAATATCATAACAATTTGGCATTATTGCCCTTTTTTTTCAATCAATTTGGTGAACTTTTCATCTAGTAACTTTAATGCTTAAGTTTTATCCTCAAATGAAAACAATACTTTTCCATTAGCAGTTTTAGTGTTTAATACTATTTAGCAAATATTAATAATTAGCATTAAATACACAATACAAATGTACTAAAATAATGAATGTGGTAAATATACCTGCTAAGGCAGTACTGTGTTTTTACCTTGTGAGAGGGGTCGAGGGCCTAGATCAGAGACCCAGCCAAGCATTGACTCATACCTAATTAAATGTAGACCCAGGCCCCAAAAGAATACAAAGCAGACCTCCATTAAGTTGTTTTCCTCAAAAAGAGCACCTTCGTTTTGCTTCATACAGAGCAGAGTCTGTGGAAATTACACAGTGCAAGCCTAAGATGACCCCTCCTCCTTGTCTCTCTTATCTGGCTGCCATGTCAGTAAGGCCTGGTGATGAGGTCAGAAGTTGACCCTTTAGGACCTGAGAGAGGAGGTAAATAAGGTTGATGAGGTACACAGACATTATTAAGGATATGATTTAATCTGGGCCCTCTACATTTTAAATTAAATAACAAGATGAACACATTTTTCTTCAGTCTTGTCTTACAATTGTGTTTGGTCTTACATTTTATGCAGCTATACATCATCTGATCAAAATATACTCTGTCCTCCGCTTACAGGTGGCTATCAAGTCAATTCGGAAGGAGAAGATCAAGGATGAGCAGGACATGGTTCACATCCGACGAGAGATTGAGATTATGTCATCCCTCCGCCACCCACACATAATTTCTATATATGAAGGTGAGGGTCTGTCTGGACAGGCAGACATGCATAACAAATCATACACACTTTTTCCATTTATTTGAACTCGCATAACTGAAAACACACATGCCCAAAATTCATTCCTCCCTCAGATCATTTAATACTTGTGGCCAAGCTTTACGATTGTCGTGATATGATGTGCTGATATCACAGCAAGACATGCAAGGCGGCTCTGGGATGTTATTCATTTTCTCGTGCTGAATCTGAGCGCTTGGGCCAGCAAACGTCTGGATGGTTTTGAAAGTGTGCATCTGGATCTTTCTGAATTTGTGTGTGTGTGCGGAACATTTGTGTGTGTGAGAGCAGTGGTTTTCTCAGGGATTGCCTCTAAAGATCTAAGAGGTCTCATCTCATATCTTCTCTGGTCTTGATCTCAGGGCCAGACATCTGTTGGTGTTTAAAACCAACTTCATCTGGGAGCCAGACTGTACTCGTGTATGTATGTGTTTGCACATATGTGAGTCTTCATGACTCTTTGTCTATGAATGAACCTATGTGCATGTGTGTGTCAGTGTGTCTGTGTGTGTGTGTACTTAGGGAAGCACTGCATTGACCTCAGTCACCCAAGCCTGCACCGTGTCTGACTCTGAGCCAGTGCTATGCAGAGGGAGGAAAGGCCATAAGCCTTCCCTCGAGCAACGTCAACATATATCTACCCCAGGAAGCAACTCACTAAATATCAAAGCCTTCAAGTCAGGATTAAAAGACTCATATATTTACTCTTTAGGGCCTCCTTTTTTATATGTGTCGTGCTGAATGACCTTATCCTCACTGGAAGAAGTCATACATTAAAATTGATGGAGAGTTTTACGCATGAACAATTCCCATTGAATTCTTTCAACATATTGCTTGCACTTAATCATCCCTTATAATGCAGTCTGGGCCTATGTGCATGTAATTAAAGTCACAAGACACAGAAGTACGGGTAGACTTCATATGATTTGTGACTCGTGACTATTTTTATTCCTATGTCAACAAAATAACAGTTTCAATGCCCCTTTCATTATCTACCCTGGCACAAAGGCAGTCTCTTGTGTGCCACTTTCCACATTTACCCTTTCTCCTTAAGTTTCAAAGTCCCTGAGTTATCAGCAATAGGAAAATGTGACAAACATCACTATTTGTCATGGTAAAGTGCCAGTAACCAGCAGGAGGGCTGAAGTATAGTTGAGTTTTATTTGTTTATTAGGACAATGATAAAAGAACACCCAAATTCATAAACTTGAAGGAGGATGAATGGTGTAGCTATGTGTGTTGCCGTATTTTACAAGCAGCCCACTCCACCAACAAACTCGACCAGACTCATTGCTCTTGCTGTTTCTCCTCAAACCTAGCGTTTACTGTTGTGGTCTGGCCGGCACCCAATTTTTGCTTTAGAGATATATAGTGAGGCCCTGAGATTTGTGCATCCGGCAACACCCCTGCTAACTGCCTTGTATGAGACAAAGCTGAACCAGATGTATGTGTGAAGATTGATTTTTACAACTCCCTCGCGTTCTGCATCCATCAGCATGCTGTGCAAGGGTTTTTGCTCTGCTCTCCTCAGGCATAACTCCTTTTAAACCAAAGAGTCAGCCCCTAAGAATATTGTACATGCAAAAATCAATACATCTAACTAAAATATTTGTAGAACATATATCCATGTAGTGACTGACTATGCAAAACTACTGAAAGTATCACACATGTCAACCTCAGGAGATGCTTATCTATGTAACTTGTATGGACAATCCGCCATATTGTCCCCAAAGAAAATAATAAGACATGCAGAAAAGTTTGGATTTAATCCTAAAAGCTGCAGAATTTCATTAAATTGTTAAATGAAGCAGGACAAACGAATATCAAAGTCATGCAACTGGCATTTAAACCAACCTTGCCAAGATAAGCCTTTTAAGCGCTTCAACAATGCAACAAAGTGGTCCGTCTATTTCTTACAATCTTTTAATTTCAGTAGTGCCTGTATAATGCCGGATTTAGGATTTATGGGCATAATGTAATACTTGTATGAAGTATGACGGAAGTCTCAAAAGAAGGGCTTGTTACACATAAAGGGAAATTTTCTTTATTTGTACAACTTAGAGGAAAAGATCAATAACACTCATGTCTGTGGAGGGAATGTGACTCCACAGCCAGCAGCTGGTTAGATTAGCTAAACTCTGGAATTTTTTAAAGCTCCAGGCCAAGAAATTGTGTGCTGTTGGCTATAATCATATTTCTATGATTGTGGTAAATATTTCTAATCATATTTACCACAAATTCACACTGTGTGACATTATTCACTGATTTAATGTCAGAGAAAAGGCTGATTTGAGCAGGATAGCCTTAGAAAGTG
The DNA here is from genome assembly GCA_009660295.1 of Lophius piscatorius. Taxonomy (NCBI): domain Eukaryota; kingdom Metazoa; phylum Chordata; class Actinopteri; order Lophiiformes; family Lophiidae; genus Lophius; species Lophius piscatorius. The sequence goes on along the minus strand of VRLP01002417.1, from coordinate 52,497 downwards.
TAAGCCAATCGATAGCTTTGAGAGGGTGAATGGAAATGTGGAGGTCATAAAACATTACAACAGACATAAAACCATCCTTTCTGCTGTGAGTGAAGAGCAATCATTTTATTGCGTTCATTAGGTGGCGTACCTTAGAGGTGACGTAAGCTTTGACAGGAATTTAAACTCTGCAGATAATGAAGACCAATTCCGGACACAACCTGCTAAAGAAATCATTATTAAAATACCTGTATCAAAAGGTGCACAGTTTTTCAGTGCTTGCTTGTTTTATGACTGCACAAGTAGTTTTCCACCACTGCCACATTTTGTAATAATATTCAATTTATTGCCCTCCAAGCAAGTGTGCAAAGCAATGGTCTATGATCAGTACAGGCAATAGGACACAAATGCTAATTAGTCATGATGTGAGGGTCTGACCGGTGAACAACAGCCATATGAGTGACAGCAAGGCTGTAGTGTTGGCTGGCTGCAAGAATCCAAAGTTATGTAAGCCAGGTAATTATTCACCACCAGGGGTCAACGGTAAATAGGAGTGTAAGCTTAGACATTGGTCTGCAAGCATAACCCCACCACCCATCCCTGTGAATGTAACCCCAGGTCATTGCTCTTTCCACCAATCAGACAGCTGCGTCTGTTCTGCCCTTACGTGCGCTCGGCTCACATCGTCTCGAGCAGACAAACACTCAGAATCTGAGAGCATTAATATCACTCAGCAACCGTGTGTCTTTGTAGAGGATTATATCTTTAAAAAAAAAAACCTGGGAGGAGGGTGAGTAGAGTAGTGTAACAAACTATGAAGGCGCTCACTCAAGGGTGCAGAAAGCAGAGGCCTTCACCCCTGGTAACCCTGCTGTGTGGGAAAATAGTTCCACACAATACAGAGCAACGTGGCTGACTATGTTTTTGTCATCTCCCCAGTGTTGCCTCCATCTTCTTCGAACCATTTTCATTCCCTTCATGCCAGGGCGCTGCGAGCAAGTATGTTGCCAAGTTGAAATTATACACCAGAAGGCTGAATAATGACACAGAATGATATGTTTGGTGACTGCAGGTGGATAATAATGCATTGCAGTAATACACTGAAATAATATTACTTTCTCCAGTCACCAGATGTGGAAAGTTACAACTTTATTTCATGTGAAGCTGTTCAATCATATTGTATCCAGTTTTTCTCACCATTATTATTTATTAGTTTTGGTCATATAGAAACGAATCCTCTGTCAAATGAGGATAAGGGTCGATTCGCTATACTGTCCCTGCTTTGATCATTCATAATTTAACACAATAAACTATTGTAGGATAAATTTGTGATATTTTAACCAGTGCCATGAAGAATGTGGGAGTGTGTTGTAAAATGTGCTGACATGTTGCAAAGATGAAGTGCAATGTGTCAAGGGTATTGTTTGAGTGTGTTGTTCCCTTTGCAAAGCTAACTCGTTCTCTACTGGACATGGTTCCTGAGTTCTCTCTGTTTTCACTTTGCTTCACTCGCTCTTGTCTCTGAGGAGTGGGCTTGATCGAGTTAACAGCCCCTCCCTGCAATGTTGTGAAGGAGCCAGACACATGAGGTGGGGTTTGGGTGATGTAACCCCTTAAGTGAAGAAATGTTATGTGCTTTTCTGGAATTTGGATTCCTCCAAAACAAGAAGTGGGGGTCAACTGGTTTAACTCTGCTTTTTTACATCACAATTGTCAAATTGAGGAATTTCTTCATAATGTGTCCTCATGTTTTCATTTTAAGACATAATATAGATATGTTTTCTTAAAAAAAAAATTAATGGACTCCAATTGTTTTTGTTTTTTTAACCATTTCATAGTGTTTGAGAACAAGGACAAGATTGTGATCGTGATGGAGTATGCCAGCAAGGGCGAGCTATATGACTATATCAGTGAGCGCCGGCGCCTGAGTGAGCGGGAGACGCGACACTTCTTCAGACAGATAGTCTCGGCTGTGCACCACTGCCACAAGGTGAGAAAAACTGTACCGAACTACACCGGTCAGCAATAACCTAACAACCACTCAAAGGTGAAGTTAGAATAACATTGATCATCTCAAGTACCTGTCAGTGGGTGGGATGTATTAGGCAGTCAATTAATCTTATAGCCAATTAATCTGCAAGCCCCAAAAGACGCTGGTTTTAAGGCGTTATCTGTTTGTGAGTTAATTAAGTGCACAGGACAATTTAATTCGAGATCATGCTCTGAAGAACAGAATTAATGCAGAGCCTGCCAGTGTTTACATAAACCCAGACAGGCCCTGCATTCATTCTGTTCTGATTAGTTGACATATTGAGGGATGTCACGATGTACCCCCAAAGCTTTTCCCAAGAGATTTAGTCCCAGCCATGTCAACCCCAGTTCCACACTTCACTAACTACCCTCAAAATCCAAAGGGCTAGGGTTCGTTTGGATGGGTCTCCGCCCCTAGTCATCCTCCTCCCAGCTGGAGACAGTGATGATGTCATAGTCCTCAGATAGGAGAGTCCCAGACAATCATGAATCATGAATCTTCACTACACGGCACGGCCTCCTGCCGGATGGGGTGATTTGAGTCACTCACCCAACATGGAAGCAAACATGTCTTCCTTTTATACACCAATCAGCATTATGTGAAACATGAGTTTCTTGCAAAGCAGCCCAATGCCATGCAGAATGCGGACCTAGGGGGAGGATCACTCCCCTACATCTAGTTTATCTCTGTCTGCATACCACATGTTAATTTAATTTTTTTAGACCCAGGCATTAACAGTATACTTGTTTTTGTTTTTTAATGCAACAGTGTATGAACATAATTCATACAGAAAGGTAATTACAGGCTTATGTTTATGTGACACATGTAAGGGGATTTAAAAAGGAAATCACAGCAGATGTCAGCATAAAGACCCTGAAGGGGAAAAGACCAATTAAAGAGAACTGGACCAACTTGCTGCCTTGATTTCCCCCCATGAGCATCAAGCTGGCATTTTCATAGTAAATCATCTTGAATAAAATGAACTAGAGAGATGCATCAACAAAATGTATGACTCAGAGCGGATCACAGTTATTTATTAAATCAAACAGAAACTCACAGTTTTCTGTTGTCCAGGATTTCCAAATGTTTGTGGTAAGATATAATAATTTCCTAACAAAATTGATCTTTCCCTGTTGGATCCAGCACAATCCTTAAAACTGAAGAGGATGCGTGACTCAAGAACTTCTTACAATATTTTTGAACCCTTTGTATTTCACAACAAATGGCCACATGTCTGCAGCAGCAAAGATCCCAATGGATTATGTAATAGCCCGGCCTGATTCAGCTTAAATGCTACAGTGAGGCGTTGTTGTCGTGTCTCTCTGTGACTCCCTGTCCCAGCACACTAGAGCACACTAGTCGCTTTACGTGTGTGACCATTGTTATATGTTGATTTGGCACAATTCCTACACGCCTTGATGGTTTTGTCCACCACCCTTCTTCCATCATCAGCTCAGTTAAATACAACAGAGTAGTCAGAATTGTCACGAAACATTGAATTATATGAGACTTTTCAGGATCATCCCATCATACAGATTCTGTGACCGTCAGTCAATCAACTAATTTTAAATGTGCCTCATTCATGTGAGCACACACCTTTGCCCAGTTCATTTACCACACAACTTCTTTGTCTGTACCCTTTTAACTGCCATTCAGCATCGAGATTCAGATACAATGATGCACTGTTTTGTTTTGTTTTCTGACTTTTAGAATGGAGTGGTACACAGGGATCTGAAACTGGAAAATGTGCTACTGGATGAAAACTGTAATATTAAGGTAAGTTTTCCCCTTCCTCTCTGTTGCCTAACAACATGTGTCAGTGAAGTACATTTCCCAGCTTGGGATTTATATAGTATCTCTAAGTCTCAGGACCTTTTTATGAGGTATTATCAATTAAGTGGCCAAAGTGAAACTCACTTGTACTCTTCTCTACAGATAGCTGACTTTGGGCTGTCCAACCTCTATCATAAGGACAAGCTGCTGCAGACGTTTTGTGGCAGCCCACTCTATGCTTCCCCAGAGATTGTCAATGGGAGACCATATCGTGGCCCAGAGGTGAGACTGTGCTAACAAAATAAAAAAACAAAACTTAAATAACAGCTGCAGTTTCTGTGTGAACTTAATATCCAGGACATGGTTTCCTTTGAATGAATCCTTCATCATCATTATTTTCCTCCACAGCTGTTAAACATGGTGTGAAGCACAACCCTTATAAAGCTTCCATCATTATTATCTCTCAGGTGATTGTCATCATCACATAGACCATGCACAAAGAGGTTGATTATCTGCTTCTTTGATGGGATTACTAATAGATTCCAGTACAGGGCCTCTAGCTGCTTCACAGTCAGCTCAGATACTGTGGAAATCCCTTCACTGCCCACCCTTCATATGTTTTCTGGGTCCTTTGAAGTAAGGAACCGGAGGATGTTTTCAACTTTCTCGTCATCCGGATTGGATTAGAATGCTCCACGATTTCAAAAAGACGCTTATGGTCAAAGAGAAAAGAGATTAAAAATGTATTCCTGAAGCTAAATATCTAGAAACGTTCTGAAGGGCGCTGACTCATACTATTTCATCTTTTGCATAAAACAAACAACAGAGCTGGAAATAAACTTTTTTTTTTGATATTCAACTCCAACTACTCAATTTAGCCTAATTCACTATAATTTAGCCAAATGTGCTAAAAGCTACAGCTGTCCAAACGCTATCGAAATTACAGCATCTCAGTTGGGGTGAGGCCACAAATTACAGCAAGCTCATGCAACGAAAATAGAACACACAACAATAGTGTGCGCTCTGTCTTGCCCTGGGAATCGACCAATGGCAACAGGAGAGTGGAACATTCTTGATGTGAGTTCAGATCCTTGGAGGAAGTACACCAGCTCACTATCTGATTTCCTTTTCCTAGACTATGTCTCTAAGCTCCAGCTACTGCCATCAGAAGTACATTTCCAAGGACATCTTATCCTCCTGTAAACCACAGTTAATGCAGACACATACATCACATCTCCCATTCTGTCACACACAACCTCACACTCAGATAGATCATCGGCCGATCTTGTGTCTCCAGCAAGTCGCCACCAGACAGGATATCTTTCCGCCATCGCTGCCAGACTCATTACCCACTTCCATTCCCAGCACTTCCCATGTGGCCCTGCACCTCTTTATGCCCCATATACAAAGTCTTATGTAACTGCTTCCTTAGAAAGCCACATTGCATAAGGATTGCTGGTTAGAAAGTGCTTGCTTCTGCCTGACAGAGCAGGAGAAAGAGGGCGGAAGGGGGATAATCTGTGTGGTACCAAATCGGTTCCCACCAGATTAGTGGCATCTTTGTCATTGCTTTTTTCAAAGTGCTCAGGAGAGGTGCCTGCAAAGATGTTATTGTGTGCTATTTGTGCCAATATGTGATTGTGGTGCTTCATATTAAGGACATTTCTAATATGATGTTGAATAGCACTATGCATATCATTCAATTACCTACCACTAATCACTGATCAAAACGTAACTGGCAACAATGCATTATATATAATTAGTCTAACAGTTCTTGTTTCTTGGCTTTATTGTTTTTTAAATGCCTCTAATGTGGAAGACTCTGTGTGTATTTTGAATGATTTATTAATTTTTTGTCTAGGTGGACAGCTGGGCTCTGGGGGTGCTGCTATATACCCTGGTCTACGGGACCATGCCGTTTGATGGGGGAGACCACAAGAACCTCATTCGCCAGATTAGCAATGGCGAGTACAAAGAGCCGACACAGTCCTCAGGTACTTCAGAAACCTCTGTTTTTATTTCTTCTGGTTTTGATCATGGTGGCATAACAAAACCCAGCTCAGCTGTACCACAGATGAAGAAAGTGACCTAAAGTTTTCAGAAATTGAAACTATTTATCCATTGTAAACCTAGTACAAGCTGCATACTCCTTTACCCATGATGTGTTGTTTTTGTCCTGACTAAACTATAAAGTGTAGCTATTTTATTTTTAATTAGTTCAAAATGTAATTGGTCAGGAATAAGTTGAGTAGAAACTACAATAAATAAAAAAGCCACTGAAAAACATATATCTCTGCAGCGCATGGCAGAAGCACAGTTTTATTCAGTTTTGAATGTTACTTAACTGCAAAGGACTTCCACATGTTTTGAATTTAGTTGTTTGGTCATGGAATTTAGCCAAGGATGCATTATTGTGGATTTCAATGAATTGAAAAGTAATCACATGAAATATTTGGTGACTTATGCTTTTGGTTAGTGTATAAAAGCACTGCTATTGTTTTTAAAACTTTAAATGGTATATTTGCAGCACATCTAAAACAATTGTATCACATTATACCATTTACATACCTATGTAGTTATTCCATGATTTAATAAAAACACACACCAAACCGGAGCCTTTTCCAGTTTATTTGAGCAAAAACATCCAAACAATCATTACACAATCCCCTGATCATGATCTAACTGCTATTCTTTGGCATAATAACCTCAATTATTCCATAAGAAAACAGCTGGATGGAAGAGAAATATCTTATTTCAATCACTATTTCAACGTCATTTCCCACCATTTGATGTTTGACTGTTGTTTATTAATGAAATCATCTGTTTGCACTCAATCAGCTATTAGTGTAGAATGAGTTAGCCTTCTGTGTCACCAACTGTTTTTTTATCAAGGCTCTTAACTTTTACATGAGCATCTATCGACAGATGTGAATATCTTGGATCATTTAGTCACAGAGCCAAGAACAACATGAGCCTTGTAACTTTGAAGAGGCAATTTGATGAAATTACAACAAGAATGACTAAAACCACAATCTAGTAACTATTTAAGGTCCCATTACCCCACCTTACTTGTTGTATGTCAAGGCAATTGACTATAACTGAATTCTTCAGGTACGACTGTAGCGGTGTGGAAAAAGTATGTGAGAAAAGCAATTAACAATACAGCTATGGGTAGCCTTTTGTGATAACACAAAAAGCATCAGACTACATAGGAAAAAATAAAAACAATTTTTATCCAGCTTAGGCTAAAACATATAAACCAAACCAGGGGAATATACCTCCATGGGGCATAATGTACTTCTCAACCAAAGACACATATAAGTTTCAAAAGGAGAATAAACTGGTGTTTTAAAACAATAGGGACCATAATTAGAAAATAGAAGTTGAGAGGGCTTGATAGGATAAATGTTGCATGGATCATAGAGCGTATGTGTAGTTCTTTTGAAAACAGCCCATTAGTGTGCTATATCTCTGACTATATGGTGGCCAAGGAAGAATGCCAGATGTGTGACATTGTGGTTAACACATGTATTGGTTTGCACTGGCAGTTTCCTGATAAAGAAGGTGGCAAGACACAAGCAGTGACAGTGCATGACTAAGTGAGTTTGACCTTGCAGTCTAAAATGTCACAAGGTCCTGCAACACATAACTAATGACCGCTGTAGTCACCAGCAAAAAAACCCAAAAGTTGCAGTTATGCTGGCAATGAACTCAATCCAGTGGTAGGCCTCACACGACTACATGTAAATGTAACAATGCTAATAAATACCTTCTCTTCAGTAGTTATATCTGGATTATTACACTGTGATTCAAATTATACTGTAATGATGGGATAAAGTAATCAGATGAAGGCAAAGTTGTTTATCACAGCAGCTAAACTTGCATGATTGTGACACAACCCTATCTTGAGGCTGTGTCAAAGTATTACACATTTCTCTATTCTGTTCTCTTCTATTGCATGTATGCTGTCACAGAATGCTATGAAGTACAAAAAAGTTTACAGATTGTTCTTGTTCTGTTTCCTGCTAGATGCCCGTGGACTTATCCGCTGGATGCTCATGGTGAACCCTGAGCGCCGGGCCACTGTAGAAGATATAGCCAACCACTGGTGGGTAAACTGGGGCTGGAAGAACAGTGTGTGTGACTGTGAGACCCAACGCGACTATGGAGGCTCACCCATGCTGGCCCGCTTCATCGACTGGCAAAACCGCACTGAGCCACGTGGTTTGGGAGCCAAAGCTGTAGTCATACCGCAGCTGCTGCGCCAGAGGCCCAAAAAGTCCAAAAAAGAAAATGTAGAGGCAGAACAGCCCCACTGTGGAGCAGAGGACAAGCCAGGTCTGAAGAGACCCAAGGGGATCCTGAAAAGCAGGGCTACTGGGGAGCAGCAGTCTGCCAGTCTGGAGGAAGAGGTGGAATTGGGCCAGGGAGTGCTGCCTCGACGAGTAGAAGGTGGAGAGGAGGCCTCAAGTCCAGATCAAGAAGAAGAGGAGGCAGCTCTGAGGAGTGGCTCACCAGCCAGGATGGTGCCATTTCTGCCCAAGAAAGGCATTTTGAAGAACAACCAACAGCGTGAATCAGGGTACTACTCGTCACCAGAGCGAAGCGAGTCCTCTGAGCTCTTAGGCGGTGCCAGTATTTCTCTGCTAGCCACCTCCCCACCTAAAAGAGTGATTGGAAGAAAGGGCATCTTGAAGCGAAACGGCAAGTACTCCACCTTCAGTGGGGCTCCCTCAGCAGCAGCAGTAGCTGGATTCCTAGGTGAGCCTCCTCCCTCAACTGACTCCGGTCTCTCCCGCAGTCAGAGTCGGCCATCCAGCATAGTTGGGGAGGACAGCTCTGTCCTGTCCCTTTCACCAAGCTCCCTTAGTGGGGCTGAGTGGCATCCCTCTACCCCCCACCGGCGTCCAAACATCAGGGCCTGCTGCTCAGCTGAAAACTTGTTGCAGCTCGCCAACTTCAAGGGCTTCCAGGCAGCCCCATCTCACCAGGGATCCAAGTTCAGCCGAGGCACCAAAATGAAAGGCTCCCCGGGGGACAATGGCAGCTTCTCCCTGCTGGGGGACCTGGAGGACATGACTCAGGTGTACCAGCAAGCCCTGGACATTAGCAGCAACCTCACCTAAGGGATGGGTGGCAAAGAGAGAAGAGGGAAATGAACTTTGTGAGTGTGTGTGTGTGTTTTAGTGTGTGTGTGTATAGATGCTTAGGGTTTGCATTAACGACCAGTGCTTTGCTGGGATAAGCCTTTTGGGAAATGTGATTTTGCAAATGGGAATGTAGTCTTGATGGAAATAATACATCTACACACACATGCATTAACAGACACACACACTGATTGGCACTGGCCAGAGGAAGTTTAGTTAGCGTTTTGGAGCTGGCACACAAAAAAATGCCAGCCAGTCTGCTTTCTTGGCCTGCCTGGAGACTTTGCTGTGTTCAACATGTTTACATATTCAGCAAGAAGGCAAGATAGATTCATAAACGCAGCGACCAGAAACTGGTTGGCTCTCCTCGAACACCACTCATTTTGAGTTTGAGTTTACAAAAGCACCCTAAAACTCACACAGAGCACAAGCTTTTGTGATCTTTACTTCCTTTAAAAAAATGAAACAAACCAGGGTCTTACTCGAAAATAACTGACATTACTGTTTATTTATTAATAATTTAGTAGCTTTTAGTTTTATATGCAGAACTGGTGGGTGCTGGCTGTTACTGGAAGAGTCTCCAACTCATATTGTTGGAACTGACATATATAATTATGTTGCTCAGTGATGAGAAACTAAGCATATATAAGAATGTCTGTGCATGTAAAACACACAGGCAAATTTACCTTCCTAAAGGCATATGTCCTATATTTGTGTATGATACAAGGGGATATATAGGAAGTACCTTTTGTGATTCATAATGAAAATTATGTATGTCATTTCCACCAGTTGCGCTTTTGTTGGATGTTTGTGAATGTGGAGAGACCCTGGACCTTCTGTACAAGCTTTTCTTGTTTTGGGGTTCAAAGGTTGATCTCATTCAGTTGAGATCAGTCATCTCTGCCCGTGTTCCTTCAACAAGCGAAATCACACACTCATGTCGGCTTCTGAAGCATGGCTTGAAAAACACTTCCTTTGTGTTCTTTGTCAGTGGTTAAACCCAAAGATTGGTTTGTCAACAGGTTAGGCGGCTTGGTTGAGTAAAAATGTTTTGGTGGTACTAAAGATCTGGGGGGGAATTTAGCGAAGGGGGATGGCTTTGACGCCATCTTGCAGTCCTGGAATGTGCCTTGCTCTCTTAACCTGCAAGGCTAATTTCACATTTTGGAGACAGGTTGTTCAGTGAGAGAGTTTGGATATTTTTTTGCCCAAGAAATGTTAAGTTTTCATGGTCAGACTAGTTCATATTTTACCGAAAGCTTCTTGTAGGAGCTGAGGTGGTTTGTTTTAGCCTGCTGATGACACAGCAAATTCCTCAGATAAAGGCTGGAAACGTGTTATAGATGCTAACACAGGTGGGATCTGCGGTCTGTGCTCAGCCCTCCAGCTGTATACCAGTAAATTATGTAAATCAAGCAGAATTGTCCTGCTATTGTTTTAATTTGATGGTGAAAGAGAAGCAGCGTGTAGAGATGCAGTGCTTGAGGGCGAAGAAAAGAGTGAAGGAGGGATGCCTGGAATGATGCTGAGACTAGAACGAACTTTCCAGTAGGAAAGAGCAAGAAGTATGGTTGTTATTTTTTGAAGGAATGGTAATGTAGAGTAGTAGGAGTAAAGAAAGTGAGCAGAAAGAGTACATGGAAAGTTTTGGGAAATACCAAAGAAGAAGCTCAAAAAAGATTAAAGGAATGGATAGGCCACGGACCAATCAGAGTCTTCTGGGTTTTTCTTTGACAAAGGAATACCCTTTGGGTATGAAATCATCCCCACATTGACTTTACCTCACGTTTGTTTGATTTTTCTTTTGGGTTTATTATTTGAGATGCTGGAGGCTGTTGATACAGCTTGCCTTGAGGGTCTGTTGACACGTGACTTGGCTGTTCTGTGTGACCAGCAGCAAAAAGTGGGAGAACAGTGACTGACATAATCCAAAATATCAAATGATGTGGATGGGAAACCATGCAGTAGATGACCCAGAGGAAAGAGATCACATGTTGAATGTTTTCCTCTCGAGTGAAGGAAAGGTCCTGGGTATGGATTCAAATGGAAGACCATATTATACTGCATTTTTTGCCTTTTGTATTGCATTTTATTGTCAACTGGATTTACAGTGAGAAAATTATACTATGTTAGTATTTTGTTTTATTATGCTTCTGTTTTTGATTTTCCAAAATATAAGAAACTTTATATTGCTTTATGTTATGGCAGAAAAATATGTCCATGAAGTATTAGAATATGTCTCCAAAAACTGACAAATCTGTTCTGAAATCCGTGTAGTCTCAGTTTATTTTTTATTTTTTGATACACCTGTGGGTGTGAAATTTACCATGTCTACATGGCAATAACCAATTAGTTAGTGTAAATTGGAATAAGGCAAATTTCTATTACAAGCTGAAAATTACATTTCCAATTCTATCAAAAGGGACAATATGCCGGAGAAAAAGGAAATAAAGCAGTGGAACGAATCTGATGATGAATCTTTAAACTCTGCCAAACTGGAATAAGTGGTGATATCTGTAAGTTAGCAGAAAGTCTAATCATAGGAAAACTTGACTGGATATTGTTATGACAATAATAACAAATTAGTATTATTAAGTTATTTAAGTTTTTTCTTTTTTTTTAATTATTGCTCATTACTATTGTTGGCTATTGCCATATTCTTTTTCTCCCAATTTTAATTTCTTTGTCTAATGGTGATCCAGGACTGCCAAGGTAAATTAAATTGTGTGCCTTTGGTATCTTTTATGAACCCTTTTTTGTTTTGGATAATACAATTATTATCAATGTTTTTTTATACCTGTATTTATTGGTGATCAAGCCATTTTATTTTTAAAGAAAAATTCATCATGATTCGGCCTGCTTTAGACTTTATGTTGTGTCAGGATTTACTACATACAGCAAATACAGAAATGTTTGTACAAAATCATCTCATTGTGAATGTGGCGCTTAAATGTGCGATTACATTTTTTAGTCAAAAATCAACAATAGGTTCTGCAAAATGTCTTAATTCATTGTTCGAGTGTATTTTTACTCAACACAATGCCTCCATTTTTATGTGTAATTCAAATAAATGGGTCTTGAAAGTTGATCAATTTTGTTTTTCATGGTGTGTGTGGTAATTTGAGTTTGTTAAGTTTTATTTAAGATAAACACTGAACACTATGTCCTCATGACAGTGTCCCATTACACCGTCATGAGGACATAGCCTCAAAATTTTCCTGGAAGACCCCCCAAAAATTATTTCTATAAAGTAAATGGTAAATGGACTGGACTTATACAGTGCTCTTCTAGTCTGCTTTACTATTCAAAGCGCTTTTACAACACTAGTCAGCGTTCACCCATTCACTCAAACATTCACACAGTGATGATAGAGGCTGCCATGCAAGGCTCAACATGACCATCAGGAGCAGTAACCATTCAAACCCTCATGAACGCACCAATGGAACAGCCATTGGGAGCAACTTGGGTTCAGAATCTTGCTCAAGGACACTCCGACATGTGGACCGCAGTGGCCAGAGTTTGAACCACTGCCTTTCAGATAAGTGGACAACTGATCCACCAACTGAGTCACCGCCGGCCCAAAAAGTAAAAAGTCACGGGCGGTGGTCAAAATTTATTGGGTGTGAGATTTACATTGCAATCAACCTCCAGCCCATTCACAAAATAAGCCACGAGTGTTTTCTCTCTTATATCCACTCAGGACTGACTTCCAAAATGGGAAGACGCTCATATTATGAACTTTATTATCTGTACAAGTTGTTTATGTTTGATACAGTGGTGGAATTGAATAAACAAATATTCAGTTGTTTAGAATGGGACAGCCTTAGAAATACTTCATGCAACACCACTGCAGTGTCAAGGACACTATTAGATTCCTACTTTCTTGTCCTTTTTAGCAGAACTTGACCCAAAAACCTCCATGAAACAATGAGGGACATCAGCAGAGCTGATCCACATTTCAAACGTGTTCTGGTCTCATTCTTTAATCGTACATAGTGAATTAAATTAACTGATAAGTCCAAAAGGTGAGGGTAAAAAAGCAACCCTAAAAGCGAACAGGCTATTTTGACTTACTTATAAAGTAAACAATAGTCTTCTCAAAAGCAGCAGACAGTCTTTCCAAAGCACCACTACCAATAAACTAGGGAGGTTCAGTTTTCAGTGTAGAACTGAGCCAATATTTCCACATAGCCACATCCTTACGTGACCTTGCTGGATGTTGAAGTGATTTCAACCCAAAATCTTAATAATGAGCGTTTAAAAGTCCTCTCTAGGTTCCAAAGGTGGCTGTTAAATGCTGGCATTACTGTCTCTCACAGAGCACAACGGTTCTGCACAGCTCCACAATTACAATGAATTTCAATACTGACCAGTTTTCTCAGTGGAAACCCAATATAAAACCTCCAGACCACCTCTGTGGAATAACCCATTTGCCACTGTATTCATATGTATCCCAATGTATAATATTTCTACCAAAATGTTGTTATACCATTTTTAATATTCCCCAGTCGAGCTCATCAGTAGTCATACAGATTAGTCTGCTCGCAAGGAATTCTCCTCTTTCTGCTCTTGTAAACAGGAAAACTTGCTTTCTTGTATTTGTTCATCAAAGTAGTGCATTTTCTAGCCAAATGCCAGTACAAGAACAAACATATCAGGCAGATTCAGGTTTTCTTACTTCTTACTGATGACCAAAATGTATGTTTTACAAAGTCTACAAGCTCATTCACATACATACATGAGCCTGATGGGGAGTGTGGTAAAATCTGTGTATTCAGCCAGATTTTAGCAAGTTTACATTATTTGAACATTGTAAACATATAGATGGGAGGCCTTGTTCAGGAGTGGACACATTTCTAATGGGGCGTTAGTGTCCCCTTGCATCGCCAACCTCATACCAACTGTTTCCATAATCAGAAGAAAGGACCTGTGTTCACACTGAGACACAGTTAAACATACTGTAGGAAAGCACAGTCATTTGAGGAAAGAGTTCTAAGTGGTTGATTGACAACAGTCCCCAGGAATCAGGAAACTTGTGATGCTGGTCAGTCCCAATTAAACCTGGACTGCCAGTTACGTAATGGACATCTTTGTTCCTGTAGTTGTAGAAATGGTGACAGAACAGGTCGGCCGCTGAACAGAACTGAAAATAGACCAAAACATTCCAACTTCTTTGAATAGTGTTGTTTTTATTTTGTACCCAGCACACCTGCTGGTAATTACTAAAAAAATAAATAAATGTAACAGTCTCTGGAGAAAAGCAATTTTGGTTATTAGAAAACGGACAGAGTCAAACAAACAGCAGCAAACAACATGGAGAAAAAAATGCACAATTCATGTTTGGCTAGAGGAAAGAGCAGGCAAGTCTGTCTTCAGGACTTGGAGAGTCATTTTGTTGTCGAGGGAGAACATAGCTGCTTCTGCTGCTGCTGCTGTTGCTCAGTTAATTCGATCCACATTTTGCAAGGGGGGAGTAGAGCGGTTGGCTGAAAGCTCTGCAGTCATTTGGGGCTTTGGTACTGATGAGAAGGACAGCACGCTCATGCTCATGCTGGCCAGACACAAGCTGCAAGTCTCTGAAGACAACATCAAATACTTTTACGGTATGCTACAGAGCAGGAATTGGGATTCCTCGACACATTGAAACTGTTATCCCCAGTCGGAAATTGGCCTTTGCAAGCTAGTTTGGCCTATAAAATTAGCTTTAATCCTTCTATTTATATCGTCCTCCTACATCAACATTCATTTTAGTCACACTGACAGTGAACTACAGAAAATTACATTTATCATGGTTTCAAGTGATTATTTATTGAGAGCCAAATGATTATTCTCAAACAAGTTTCAAACAAGGTCTGTTTTATTTTACTGCAAAGTCCAGTTGTTTACGTCAAAGGATGAAGCTCATGAAAATAATAAGACAATCGTGGAGCAACTTAAATGCATATCAGGGTAATTGACTTTCGGCTGTTTGCAAAGGCTAATGCAGACAGTGCTATAGAGAAAAAAAGTAAAAAGAAAATTCTTCTGAAATTCTAGTGGACTCTGACAGTGATGGGATAGGAGTTTCATGGGGATATTTTGTGTTTTCAGACCAATTTCTTCCAAGTTCACTTTCTGACCCCTAAATAAAGTCCAGCTGCTAGACCCTCTGCGGTATTCCTTCTTAACCTCCTTCCTGCATCTGCAGAAGGTAAGCTTGTTTGCCCCTGGAGCTGGGTTTTATTGGTGGAGCATAGAACTTAACTACATATGCAAAAACCACAAATGCTTGCCCAAAATTCTCTATCCAGTCTCTTAGTGTGATGCCAACACTGTGCTTTGCAGATATGGAGGTCTGCATAGTTTTAGAGGACATAGAATATGTTACTTTTTAGTGTGTCTTGGAATGAGGCTGAACTTTGTAATCCACTCAAGCTGCTATGGAGAGAAGCTTCCCCACACAGAGCAATTTTGAACACCTTAAATCAGTTTACAACTTCTTTTGTCTCCTGAAAAATGTCTCATGTGAGGAGAGTTGAAGGATTTCAGAAAATTGAGGGCGATTTGGTGAGGTCTATGCTGCCTTGCTGCGTCTGGCTGCTGTTACAGGCAGGATGTTCCACAGCGAAAGTTTAGGATTGCTTTTGTAAACCAAGCTGCCCATTCATTGCAGGAAAAATAAATAGAGGGCCGGGCATAAGGAAAGTCCTTAGTACAGTGCAGCATGTGTTCCCTTGGTTAGCTGACACAATGTTTTTGAAATAACAGTATGAGAGGCTGCTTTCCATGCATTAGTACACGCATACACATTTGCATCGACTCTCACATGAGCACAATTTAAAGCCCTCTTGCTTAGAAAGCGCTTGACAGGTTCTCAACCCACATCCCTGCTGTGCTCCCTTTCCTGTTCGCCACTGTGACAATATTGTGACTGGATATGGAAAGGAACAAAACCAAACTCCTCTCTTGCTCAGCTTCCACTCCTCTATCTTTCATCCTCCATCCACTTGCACCCTCCACACAAGCTCTCCATCCTGCTCCTGTCCAGATGACTATTTTTAGCCGCAGCACTGCTATTCTGGAATTTGTTGCTGACTGGCTGCTGCTGGGTGTCTGGGCGGCAATCTCTTCTGGAATGTCTGGCCCATTCTCAAACCACTCCAGAGTCCCAGTGCAGGGAGGACGGCTAGGGTCTCTGATTACAACTCTTAGCCTGCTGGAGCTGTAGCAATACCTCCCTCTTCCTCCAGCAGAAATAGAAAGTTGGAGAGAGAACCCTTCTCTATCCTAACCAACTGAAGTACTGTTATTTAAACTGTAATTTATAACTAACCCATTATTTGTCTTAATCTACATGTGTGCTTTTGTACTTGCATTGATGATGTAGTAAAGACCACAATCTGTTAATACAGGACACACTCCTCCTCACAAAGTCAACCATTAAGTCTTAGGGTTTGCACTTTTTGTTGAAATAATGGCTGTGCATTTTAGAAACATGCTCACTATCCCCCTTGTAGAGAATGAACACTTGATTATGCTCAAAGTTTATTATTTCCTCCATATTTTGTGCACTTATGTGCATTCAGGCTGAAAGCATATGGATACAGATGAAACAGCAAATCATTGTTAACAATGTAGCCATAATTAATCCAGACACAACAAAAGTCTACAGACACAAATAAGAAAAAAAGAAAAATCTCTCCATCCACATGCTGGAATGAATTTAATGACCTCAGACAAGCACTGAGTGCATTACTGCCTCTGCGTTTGCTGTTTTTTATGATCACCTTTTTTTTCCTCCTCACCGCCCCCTTTTGGATATATCCATGCCAACATAAAGGACGCATAGTGTGCTGTATGCAATCCATTATTTGACACCTATGAGTTCATTTTCGTACATTGTGAGTAAAATGAGCATTTCAGATAAGGAGATAAGGTTGATATCATGCTCACGATTGTTGGAAACATTTAAGATGATCAGTGGTCATATAGCCTCGCTTAGTTAGGTTTTTTAAATCAATATACAACATCAATATACAAAAGTGACTATTCAATTTTTGGCATGTCTTGTGATTTGTCTCTTTCTGTCTCTCATAGCTTGCAGGTTCAGCGCAGTACTGCAGGTAAGGGAGAGAGAGAGCAATCATTTCAACACGAGTGACAAGTGTTAATATTGGGCTCTCAGTTTTTGAATTACTATCTAACTTGGTTACAAATAAAACAAGGTTGAGGCATGAATTTGGAGTTTTATTGACATTGACCAAATGTCAGCCAAGAAGAAGCACTGTTCCCTATAACATGCACAATTGCTATTTTAAAGTTACGCAGATAAAATAAATATATGTCAGCTTCAGAAAGTGTATTTTGTTACTTTTTTGAAGAGAAACTACACTCTTTACCCCTGGTCAAGAATTTGTGATAAGCTGCACATTTATAATGCATACCTATTCCTCTAAGATAGAGACTGGGGCTTCGAGATGGGTTAAAGATGGGTTATGTCATGGCTGTTGTTAATGTTAAGTTCTTCAGGAAACCAATGAAAGTAAATGCAATGTAGTCTTGCTTACGTGTTTTGCTGTGCTTATGTGTGTGGTCTATGAAAAGAAAATAAGCAGCACTAATGGGAGGTTTTTCCTGTCTTGGATCAGGCTTTAGGGGTTTCAAAGCAAAATTGTTTGCAGTGGAGGGAACACTGTCCAAGGCCACCTGTTGCTAATGATTGCAGAGATCCGCTTGAGCTGCCTTGTCGAAAGACATTCTGCGGTATGCCAGTCCCTGACATCAATGAGCCAGGCGAGCCCGTTCATTCCACGAGATTATCCAAGCAGAATCGATGCACTACATTGCAATAAGTAGAATTTAGATGGCTGCCTAAACTGCTAAGTTGTGAAAGAGGTGCAGTTGACAGTTTTGCTCATGTACCAGTAACAGTCAGACATGACAGAGCTATCAGGACAATATTGCCATTCCAATGCCTCAATGAGTCCACATATGTATCCATCTTATTTAATAGATAAAATCTGTCTTCTTGAATAGGAATTACCGTTCATCCATCAAGGGAGGGCTCTCCCTGTGGCTAATTGATTAGGGCATGAACAGGAGGGTGTAAAAATAACACTAGGGGACACGGCCAAGTCTTTCAAAACATGGATTCATGCAGCCGCGGCCTCTCAAGAAGCCGCAGGGAGGAAATGCTTCTATGGCATGTAACCTTTTCACTGCAATTTAGTGAGCTCTGCATAATGCTGATCCTCAAGCTGCTGATAACAATTCCCATCTCAAAACATCTTGTACTTGTTAGCATTCAGATGTACACATGCATGTATGAAAAGCTTACAGTCAGCAGTGAGAGAATGGATGGAGCTAATTGGCTTTGGCTCCCAATAAGGGGATGTGGGTTTAGCTCCAGTATGGTGAGGCCAAGTCTAGGTCATGCTGAGGGAAGAATGGAGACTAGGAGGAAGCCCGTCAGACAGTGTTGCCGTCCAGCTAACTGGCCAGTCAGGTAATTAAACAGCCTTGAGCTTTCTGTTATGGAGCTGTCTCTCTCCTGAGTGTGAAAGGGCTGGAAAGCAAAGTCACTCTTGGTTGAAACCCAGTGATGTGCGGCCTGGCTGCTCCGGGACCATTTCCATGGCTGCAGGGTTTTAGCAATACTGGTTTTAGCTCATCCTTCTATTTGGTTTATTTTGCAGTGTTTTTTTTCTTTTACTAGCCCCCACCCTAATCTACTTCACTCTTAGCTTTAAGTAGAAATGCAGCAGAAAGCTGGATGGATGGATGTATCCCCCAGCTGGATAACATTCCTCTGGTTTCCACTTGTGTCTGCTTCTACTTTTTATGGGTCAGTGTTTCTGTGATTATAGTTCCTTTTCCTTTTCCCCTCCCTCTGCTTTTCCATTCTCTTTCCATTCATAGCTTTTTTCCTCTCTGCATTTTGTGCCTGTTCGTTCTTAATGTGAATTTAAATAGTCCCCAAAATGACCAGGGAAACTCCCATCAAGGTTTGTCCCACAGCCACTTCAGCGCCACAGTTAAAAATACGAAGAAATCTCCTCAGTTTGTTGTATGCTAGATTTGCAGGTTAGTTGAAACACCAGCAGATACTAGAACAAGTTGTCGCTGATCACTGTCCACATAACATGATGTTAAATCACCAACCCAACTTTTCACACTATGCCACCCTTTCTTTAACTACATCTCTTCACATGGCCTTATCTTTGCCACCTAACTGGCCATCCTCAAGCTGACATTTCACTGATATCAGCGTGGGTGTGGGCTCCTTGTCATGCTTCCTCTCCAAGAGTGGCAGTTTCCCACGGAGGGGGGCTTGATAAGATTTCAAGAGAGGGATTAATGAATTTGGCAGTTCATAGCTGCGACAAAACAGAAAGCACCATGCAATACTCAAATGTTGTAAACATATTTAGATGTTAAAATTCTGAATCTAGACAAGCGACTAGATTGCCGCAATGTGTCCAGAAGTACGATTCATGTTTTGTAAATGAAAAATGCCTCATCTAATGTTTCATTAGCCTATTTATGAAGTATTGTGAACTCAGCCAAAACATCTTAGAACAACCGCCTAATATTGTGTCGGTCCCCTATCAGTGAACATATAACCACATATCACCCTGGACAATTATCTTAACATGACCTATATAAACCTTTGTCACATTTAGATAATTTGGTAATAAAACCTGTGTCTATATACGTTCCTGTCTGGGTGGTCCATCCACACTTGTCTCTCCACAAAATAAAGAGGGAAAAAAAACTTCCCGAGAGTATGTGGGGCCTGACATTCGCTATCCCATTACAGGCCACCTACGACACATCCGTGCACATAAAACAACGTGAGACACAAGGTAATGAAGTGCTAACCACTGAGGTAATCAATCTGTGACTCTCTATCCCCAACCATCCTACCTTGGCTCTTTTTTCCTCCCATCATTCCATCCTCATGCTTTTACAATTGCATGCCACTGACAAAAGATTCAACCAGCTAAATCAAAATATGTTTTTGTCCCAAGCATGCTTGTGGGAATGGAGACAACTATGAGGAGGTTTTGTGGTTGATCTCATGATGAGGGAATTAAAGTAGCCTCAGGGGGATGAAAACATGTCTTGAATTGATTTAAGAATAGAGGAACATCCGAGACAGATATCAAGGTCTTTGCTGCCTGCCAAGTCAAGGGGTGGAGAAAATTCTTTGGGAATGGTTGAGTTTCAAGTAAAAGCAACTGCTCAGTGACTACAGGTGAGTCGTGTTTGATGCTCATTTAGGGTTACATATATAAGGGAATGCAAATGTACAGCTCCATTTGGCAGCTGTGGGTTTTTTTGGAGGTGGGGGTTGTTCTCGGTGTCTCATCTCAATTTCTTGTCTTAATGGTATATAGACCAGTTTGGCATAGCTGAAAGATTCCCTCTGAGTGATTTACATCCTGGCCATTTCACATCAAGTGTGTGTGAACATGTGTATAGTTTCCCTTTTTTTCTTTGCTTCTCCTCTTTATCTTTCCTCCTAAAAAGATGTGAAATGCTGAAGGAAAACAAATGAAAGATAGTATTTTGTAAATGGATCTGTTCCAGCAGCCCTCCTTCACCACCACCCCCTTCTCCCCCTTCAGTTCGAACCCCCTCCTCCCTCCACTTGTGCAGGCTTGATGAAAGAGTACACCTCTCTGCATCGCACGCAACGGTGGGGTGGGGGTGGGGGTAAAATTAAAAGAAAAAAATTGCGAGGGAGGTGGTAGGAATGATGGAGACAAGAGAGGAGGAGAGAGTGATGGATAGAGGGAAGATCACTTTGAGGAAGCTGATGAATGATAAAGCTGGAGAGCAAGTAAGAGTAAACTGAGAGAGAATAAGGCAGATGAATTTTATTTAAAGAGCAGGAAAGGAAAGGGAATGTGACTGTTTTCTTGGGACAGCTGATGAATATTAGGGGATTCAAGGGAAAATTAACAAGGGGTGGAGAAGTACTGAAAGGAATGAATGTGGTTTACCAGAAAATTAGAAAGTGAAGACAAGGAGGGAGTAATCATGAAGGGGAAGTAAAAGATAGACTTCACTCCAAAATAACATATTATCTATAGAAGCATAAAAATATGGGTTGTGCATTAGCAGATAACAGAGTTTTAGCTGACTAAAAAAAGCAAATTAACTCTTGTTTTTCGTTAGATCTGCTTTACTTGATTTTTGGGCGTCTGGGGGTAAGGAGAACGTTCGACTTTTCACACGAACATTTGTTTTGAAAAAAAAAGAAAAAGAAAAGTGTTTGCGGTGCTGGTGAGCAGATTTTGTTATTAACCATCCAACAGAGGCTACAAGTTTCCCACAATTTCCAGTCTTAAAGTTAAGCAACATAAGGTACTCAACTCTCATGACTACATGAAAGCAGTACATACCTGTCAAACTATTATATTAGGCAAACTAATTCATTTTTTCCCCCTTTACCCTGGCAAAGGTTTTAATGTTTTCTGCAGTGATGTTCTTACTTTGGCTGCGTTTTGGTGAGGGTCAGGGAGACAGTGGGTCTTTGGTTGAACCAAAACCAGAAGCCAATGAGTCTTACCAGCTGAGATGGGCTGAGGGGGACGACTAAAGAGTCAAAGACGTCACAGATTAATTTAGTCATTTTTGAATTGGCTGAAACTAAAAAAAATGGTCTGATGTTGAAGGCAGGGTCTGCATTTCTTGAAGAAGAGTAAACAAGCTATCTCTATTGTGGAAAATATTTATCCTACATTTTTCACCTGACAAAGACGATCCTGCTCTTTCATTCTGGTACGAAACGATTTATCCGTGATTAGCAGGGGACTGCCGTAACTTGTTCCTCTGACCACTGAAATTGAATTTTCCACCGAGACGTTTGGTCCTTGATAACATCAAAGGCGGCAAGAGACACACACACACACACACACACCTCCCACACGTCTCCTTCTCAAAACACAAATCTTTCAAACGCTAATGACACACTTTAGTCATGAGTTATGCACTGAGAAAGGTAGGAAAGATTAGAGCACTGACAGACATTCCTAGCGGCTGATGACAACATTATATCACAAAATAAGCTCGATAGGATATCGCAAACCAGAATATGAACTCTTTGGACAATGTGAGGGCTGATATGTTTGGACGAAGGTTGTCTCCAACTGGCTGGACCCGGCGGTCAAAGTCATAACTTTTGATGTAGAAATTCCTCAGATCTGGTCCAGAGAGAGCGCCACAAAGGTGAGAGGTGGACCAAAGACCTTTGTTTCCAGGCTCCAGAAAGAACACTAGTCAAAGGACTGGTTCATGCACCCACTGACCACAAGCCCACAGACATTCCAGACATTCCACTCTCCGACAGTGACATCCTGGTGAGTTTACAGAGGTCAGATGTCCTCTTCTCAACCTGTGTGGCAGAAGGGGAGGTGTTAGAAATCTTTTGATACCATTGTTTTTCCCACATCCAGAACGGCTGTGGATTGAACTCTTGTGAATCACTCTGTATCAGTTCAAGCTCATCCATCTAAAATAGGCGCCAGATGTTTATTTAGACTCTGATGCTGGACCAGGAAAAACAACATTAGATCCCGCAGACCTTGCAGCCTATAGTTTCATCTCCAGGTTCTCTGAACTATGATACAGATCTCATACCCACATGAAATTCGGTGTCCTTGAGTTTCAGTAATCAAATCAAGGTGCTGCAATCAAGCCATGCAGATTGTTTTAATCTACCAAGTTTTGAACTTTCATTCTCTGAAATATTTTTTTGCTCCTAATTAAAGCACTGCAAGTTTTGGGGATTTCATCTGGGATGGTTTCAACACCAAGTCCACAGAATCCCTTTTCCAGTGAAGTGCCCTACTTCTCCTGGATACAGTTAACCTTTGCTAGGACCTTAAAGCTCAACAAGTCTACTAATTCTCCTATGAGCAATGATTCAAATGTTAATCTGTCATTTGTGACCATCCTCATTCTGTTATTCTCTACTCTATGAAGCATTTTATTATCTCTCAGTTTATTGTTTTGGTTTTATTCCCAAAGCTTTGAAGTGTTCTGCTCCAGTCAGTATTCTCATCAACCTCATTTCCAGCTGCTGATAAACCCTCTGGATTGTGCACAGCACCAAATAGCTGACAGACAAATTTTGCAACAAACACATGAAAGGAGAGAAACATTAAGCAAATAAAGAGCTACATATTTTACTCTTAGTTGTGTCAACAGGAAACTGTTTCCACGACATTACACAAATTATGATAATATGTGATGAACGGCACACCCCAATGTGGCCAAAAACACCCCAAAACAATAGCCTATTTCAGTACCATTTTAGACATCATCAACAGAAAATTCCAACTGGAACATGTCCGGTGTAATCAAACATGTTTAAACCTAGCTTGGGGCCATTGGATCCAGGCTAGGCTTCTGCTCGTCTGTCTTTCCTTTTCCTGAAAGCAATATCTCAGCTGGGTGAAGGTTGGCACAAATATTCACTCAGAGTCAGGGAGGAACCAACTTTGATAATCAAACGGCGCAAAAATATTTCTCGCCACAATTCCAACACTCCCACCACATTTTCTAAAAATATGTCAAGTGGTTTTTGTATAATCCTGCTAAAAGACAAGCAGACATACATACAGACAGACAGGCAGACAGACCGACAGAACGGCAGTGAGACAATCGATAGGGTCCCATTTGTAAATCATTAATCAAAAACTAAGGTTTTAAAATACTTGACATTGTGAACACATGAACAAGTGATGTAATGAATGAATAAAAAAAGCCAGCATCAGGAACACTAGGATAAAGTGTGGAGTGTATTAGTGTATTAGGACAGCACAGTTCAAGACATAAGTGCAGCAACAACAGTAAATAAGTTATTTAATCAAATTAAAAGAAAACCTTTCGATATAAAAATGTCTGTAGAAGCTCCACAGCCAATGAGCTCTAATGGTGGGTTGACACAGGAGGAGAAGTGACTTTCTTTTGCAGCATGTTTACAAACAATGTCAGCATCAAACTGCACATTACTGACACTGGCTGGAACAAGTCAGCGAGGAGGTTGAACTATCTGGTAAGTTCCAAAAATAAGTATTTAACTCATATCCAGGTATTGGCTATGTGTGGACGTGCATGACTCGTGCAGTGAAGAGATTTACTTCAAATGATTCTGCTGTGACATTGGCCTGAGGAAGGGGATCCATGTTTGGTGTGAACACAACATTACACCAAGCACTGGGTCCACTTCAGTTCGGAACCGTTTGCAGGGTTCCTGCCTGAGGATTTCATGACACAAAAGTTTAGATTAATCTTTTTGGACAGGGACAGGTAGGATTCTGAACCTGATTAACAAAAACTTAAAGGTCTAGTTTAATCTGTCTAATGTGTCAATTGATATGAAGAGGGTGTGTCACCATGTTAGTCAACCAATATGATGGTGATACACCCTCACCATCAGTTTCTCATTTTGCGGTTGTCTTTTCAAATATGATTCTCTCCATCCACTGGTACGTCTGCCCTACAGAGACCTCACAGATCCAACAACTTCATTATTCATCAGTCCCAGCAGAGTTATCTGTCACCACCACCACCAGCTTGGTGCTGCTAAGGGCGGTTTCCCTTAGATCAAAATCATCCTGAAGAGTCTAAACACCAAAAATGTTCTTACCGACTAATTATCACATCTCAGCTGTCGTTATCAACATTGGTCTTTACTTCAATTTCCCTCCTGATTGAAATGTTTATTGACACAAACCTTTGAGAAATACCACTGGAAGAAAGGGATTTCAGTGGACTATTTGATAGATATGAATATGTATTATACGGCCTGATCAACTGTGAATCTATTCTTAGTTGCTTGACTGTGATGTCTTCACTTTTGTCCGCTCATTAAGAAGCAATCAGTGTGTTACTGAAAGTCAGCCAAGTCAATTACCTGCGTATCTCTTGAATCTTAAATGTATCGCAAAGATTGAGCACTCACAGAAGTTTATGTTACACCAGGTGCACATTCAATATTCAGATGCCAAATTTTTCCTCAATAAATTCACATCATGAAAAGGCTGTTTAATCTGGAAATTTCTTTGAGTAAAGCAGCTGCATAAATAGGACAAGCAATTTGTGTGGAAGCAATTGTAAGCGCAAAGCCTTCACTGCCACATTTGGCCCTCAGCATTAGCTTCAAAATTTCTGATCCAGTTTCCCTCCCACAGAGAGAAGAGTTTCAGTTTAGTGCGCTGGCTATAGAAAGATGATCACACTTTAATTAACCTCTGCCTTCTGTGGATGGAGAGAGACTCATTGTGCAGCGTGTGTGACAAAGCACGGGCCTCATATCCCCAGTGTAAACATAGCAATTATTGGAGCTTTCTGCACAGAGCCGCAGAGACTACAAAGGGTTTTGTCTCACTGATGGTGTGTTTGACTTCCTTTCCCGCACACATGATTCGTCTTTCAGTCAGGCACGACTATGGGTGGAGCAACTACTTCCTGTACAAAGACAGGGAGGCTGAAGGGGTTAAAAGAGAGCCCGCTGACCCACAAAAACAAGCACTCATTCATGGCCTCTATTACTCCCTCATTGCTAAAGCCTGACTCACAAACATTCAAACACCACTGAAATGCTCCCCCACTTCCCTCCCATCCTCCTCTTTCTTCCACACGAATAACCCACTGTAGTCAAACTCTCGTATCGTCCCCTCAGTTTAAAAGTCAGCATCCATGGGCTGTAGTCTCCGTTCACTGAAACTCATAATGTACACGCAGCACATACACACACTGTACATGCATATGTGTGTGCAGTCACACAGTTTCCTCATATATACAAACACACTGGGAGAGGGACCGGAGTTCAACATAATTCGTCTCTGAAGAATGCAGAAGACATTAGTGTTGCCATTGGATAGGGAGAGATGCATCTTGTGTGAGCTTAGATGAGCAATTATCCCTTTCAGCACGCAGACAGAAGAAAAAAAAGACCCTTCTTCTGGGAACGAGGATCCGAACAATATTTCTCCCCTTCAGCAACCATTACACTAAATAGGCGAATGTCTGTCATACAGCAGGAATATGTGTTCTTTTACTGTGACTATTTTTACTTCCAATTCCAAGGTGCCAAGTACTAACATTTTGGTTGGACACACAAATGTGTAACCAGATACCATTCTTGAAATATTGTTTTGTGTTTTGTTTTGGGAGGCTATTGTGCTTTGCATGCAAGTCAATTATTAGCATCAGGGATTCATTTCTTTAAGCTCTCTAAGATGTCACACATCACATAACGTATAGACTTAACGCAGAATAAATGAGATGTTATAGTGCCATTGAAATAAAAAGAAGCCCATCCGGGCAGACATCTGTCTACGACTCACACAACTTTATAGCTGTGGGTTTGTGGGGTTATTTAAAGCAACTTCTAGACAACTTTTATAAAGAGTAGAAATTAAATCTCAAGGCTTTAATAGCTCCAACACTCCACCAATTAGCCATAACCATAAAACCACCAGCCTGATAATGCGCAATCAAAATTCGGCTATCGTCAAAGTTGCTCAGATCCTTACACTTGCACATTTATCCAGCCTCCGACCGATAAAACTTCAAAGACAGACAGCATTTATTCTGCATAATATTGTTCTGACCCCAGCTGCTGGTGTATAATAATGTTATAACTTATATATAATATAATATAATATATAATGTTATGACTTATAACTGTATGTATAAAGTAATCATTGATATTGAGTTATTGCAGCAAATACATGCACGTTATCACACGCACACACACACACACATCTTGATTCATTGTGGTCCTTTATTGTTGGAAGGGACCGTTTTCCATCACATTCCGGGTCACATTCCGGGTCTTTTTCCTTATGCGTGTGTGTGCATGTGTGGGTCCTATACAGAGTGTCCCCGGCCTCTGTCAAAGATTAATTTAATTGTTTTCTGGCATTTCCAATTAAGATTTGAATAAATCAGTGTCATGCAGGTATTTACAGTTCATGTCTCCTGTTGGCAATTGGAACCGACTTGGAGTTTTGTTTCAGCTCCAAAATCCCTAAGAAAGGAAATAGTTAGCATGGAAGTATAGGAGCCATGGAAAATGTGGGGTTAAGCCTAATTGGGAAAGAAAAGTCTTGTACAGCCTATTCTTCAGAGGAGACTTTGGCAGGTAGATGAATTGTTTACTTTAGTAAGAATTGTCGGTGAATGTATCAAGAAGACAAACTTGGAATGAAGGCATCTGTGTCAGTTGACTCAACAGCCTGATAGGAGATATGCAATTTTTCTTTACTGTCAATCTATCAAATATATATATTAATTTACATAAAATAGCTAATAGCTATATTACTATACACTATTTGAGCTATATTTAACCTGTGACAAAAGATTAAGTTGTAGAAGAGAGCTCAATCAAGAGAGTAAAATACTCATTTTAGTAGGTCGATCTTAAATAGGTTGTAGCAGTATACTAGTATACTATAGCAAGAAGCCCCTGTTTGTATTTTTGTCTAGTTTTAAGGGGAATTACTGCCTCTCAGTAGCTGCACTTTCGTACTAGTTTTAAGATGCCATGCAAAATTGGCTGATTACATTGTCAGATTGGTTTACTCCATCCAAGAAAATTTAATTTGATTTTAAAATATTGGCTCTCCTGCGGTATGGCTGACGTTTCCTTAAAAAGGAACTATCAGCATCAGGGAATACTGTTGGTTACTTTCTGTTAGTGGACGACTCATTGCCTCCTTGTCGCCTCTCCTTTGTGCACCTTCATGCCTGACCATGTTTTAAGGATGGATGACAGATTTCAGTGCAGAAAAGCCACAAAGTTCCTCTAGACAGGATGGGAACCCTTATTTACCTGGCTATTTAGGATTGTGGTTAGCAGAGAGAGTGAGACATGCTGGCATTTTGAGTGGTTTTCGGGAAGCGTCTGGCATGTCCATGATAAGAACAAAATGTGTGTGTGGTGGTGTTCCTGTTTATTTTAAAAAATTAAAAAAGATCCTATGTATGGAATTCGGCTTCTAATGGTGGCGTCCACCAGCTAAATATTGATCCCAATTAGACAGTAACGTGTAATGGGTTAAATCTTTACCAGGGATCTATTATGATTGGTAGGTGTTGTGAAGTTGTCAGACCAAGCAAAGGATAATACAAATCTTATAAGACAGCTGACAACCGATCATCTGTCAACAACTACAGTGAGCGTTGGAGGGCCCCAACCAGGCGCTCCAAACTCTGCCTCCCAGCCAGAAAAGGGCAGCTGTGGGCATCCTGCCGCCTCAGGTTTCCCGCTGTTGTTGAAATTCATCCACCAATCTCCGTCTCGGTAGCTACGTATTGGATGTGGTGTTTGTGCAATGTGTGTGTGTGTGTGTGTGTGTGTGTGTGGGTGTGTGCATGCATGGATTGGCTATCAGATGGATGCAGTGTGTACACTTTTAGAAATTTAAAAAACCCTTACATATTCTTTACTTGCATGAGTTAAAGTTGCATTTTGCAGTTGGAGGAACCCTGAATTCCAACGTAGTTGTAACAGCCACCAAATCTTTTTTATAAATTAACATTTTGTTACATTCTTTAAATATGTTGTGTGCATTGCCCTTACAACATTGAGGAGCACACGTTTTGTTGGAGTTTTGATAGTGTTTGATGTAAAAAAATGGTACAGTTTGACATTGTTAGAAGTATGCTGCTGAGTGCCCTCCCCGTTTTTCTTATATTTTTAAACTTTGAACCGCCTATTAAAGGCTAAACAGACATGCCTTACCTCGTATCAAAACTTATTATTTATTTTATCTTATTCTAGCTTTGGATCTCAGTGTATAAGAATACTGCATGCTGACAGACACACACAGACACATGAGCTTCAGATTGGTAAACATATAAACCGGCCCTTTAATCCTTGTGGAGAGGAGAGCTGGAATGCATATTTATTGATGTGACGTGTCTATGCCAGCCAAGCAAGAGCGAGCTGTGTGTGGAGTGAGAATTACAGCTGTGTGTGATCATTGTAATTATAAACTTCAGGTTAGCCTGCACTCTATTCATCATCACTTCGAGCTAGCACATATCTTTCACCCACTGACTGATATGGCTGATGAATGTGTGTGTCAGGAGGGTGGGTGCATATTTAGAAGGCCTCCAGCCAAGGTGGGTTTTTTTTGTTTTTGTTTTTTTCATATTTTCAGAGCTCTTCTAACACTCTTTTATGTCTGATGAGCATGTGCATTTACCCAAGATTATGTGTGATGGGAACGGGTGTGAAAAAAACAGCATCTCCAAATCACAGCCAATAGACCGTGTCAAATTAAACGGGCTGTGACTCATAAGAATTAACCGGCCCTTTGTCTCGAAACTCATGCCCACTTGTGATGAGCACGGAAGCCTGCAGGTGCTTGAGGTTCTCAAATGAGCCCCATCCCAACCAAATCTTGAAATATCAAATATCTGCTTCTCACAAATCCATAAAACCTTTGACTTGTGTGGGGTTTTTTCCAGTCACTGTCTGCTCTTGCCTTACCAACATTCCTGCTGATTATCAGTCTTCCCGCTTCAACTGCTCAGCACGTCCATCATCAAACAGCATGAAGTTCCTGGATACCTTGATGGAACTGAGATGACAAACAACACCTTCCAGCATTTCCAAACATTCTACTGAAATCGAGCGGTGGTTGGTACCTGCAGTGGTGATTAATCTGTGTGCTGACAGATGAGATGAGTGAGAGATGTGACATTTGTACAGAAGGAGGAGCTTTAAAAATTCACGGCATGAACATTTTTACACCAAGATGGTTATCGCAACTGAAAACACAGATCATTTCCATTTTCCATGCACCGCATGAAATACTGAGGATGCATCCTTGCGCTGGTTTGAATAAACAGAGAGCGAGTTAGTTAGGGATTGAGAAATGAGATCGTCTGTCCACATTTGAACTCACTTTTCTCCTGGTAAAAAAAAACCAAACATGTTTAATTTCATAATAAGGACGCTTTACTCTTGGGCAAGGCAACATTTCATTCACATCTAAGAAGTGAGTGAGGTTCACTGCATTTTAAAGAAATCTTACACGCTTTTATACTCTTAACTTACAAAGAATTTAGGCGTAACTGCTAATAAAATGGCCTGAATTCTCTCTTCTGTCATTCAAAAGACAGAAGTTATTGAAGTTTAAGTTAATTGCAATTTATTTATTCAAGGTAATTGCAATTCTTGTTAAGTACATATCGAGAAAATTTTAAAAGAAAATAATAATGTTAAAGGAAATTAAAGCTCAAAAAAACTTTAAAATACTCGAATGTTTGCAGTACATGGAAGCTATGTACTTAAAGTTTCATGTAATAAAATGAAATATAAAAAATACAAAATACAAATCCTTCTCACTGAATGAGACAACATTCTAACCATAATAATATTAATATGAAAATGCAGTTACAGATGGTCTCTGCAGATAATATCACACATTTTTAGAGGCTCATAAGTTGTGCTGATGATTCAGTTATGCCCAACCATATTTTGACAGAATATTAATACTTTATTAATACTTTATTAATACTTTTCAATTCCAAGTGTGGTGGTTGTACTTTGATTTGCATGACCGTCAACAGTGGACTACTGGCCCTGGTCAAGGTATGTGCTAAGCAACCGCCTTTTGGTTACAATCTACTGACATAGATAGCCATCATGTAATGATTAAAAGAAAATATAAAATGTGAATTTTTTAAGGCATATTTTTTCCATAATTGGCTCACCATTTATAGATTTCAAACATCTCTGCAAGCTTAATTCAGCTGCTGCCTTTCAACGCAGCAGGAAATCGGAAAACCATTCCATTTTACTGACACATTAATTGCAAATATTACCAATAAAGTTAAAACATTCTTTTGTTAAGGCTCAGGAATTATGATTTATCTCTAAGCTATTCATCCTGTGAAAAATGGCTTAAATATACCCGTTTATCTATTTGATGAAACACCTTGCTTGGGTTCATACCGTCAAGTACTGCCTCAGCAATTATTTTACATTCTATGGAGTCAGATCATGCTCAAGGACAGATGTTCATTTAGCTGACACCACTTCTCAGTCTCCTCGTGTGTGAGTGTGTTTGTGTTTGTGTGGATTTTTGCAACACACAGCTGTGATTCATGACTTCAGGTTATCATCAGGTATATATATATAGTGTTCATATATTGCCATATATATGTGTGATACATTATTTATCTACTTATGGTCTTTGGGGCAGCATTATTACCTTTCAATAAGCATATTACCCATGTATTACTGCTTTCCTCTATATGGATATTTTATCGTCTCCCGACTGTTCTGCCAGGTCCTCAGATCAATGTTCTTCTGTGATTGACTCTCTCATGGGACTCTTCGCTGAGAGCATTTCAAGTTTCATAATCAAGACAATGTGATGGTGTGACACCCAAGGGATGGCAGAGTAAGAGGCTGGTGCCATCCATTTCTCACACAAGTCACCTCCCTTGTTTAGGCTTTGTAAGTGTGGGAAAAGAAACAAATGTTGAAAAAATTAAACGAGGAGTTGTGTAGAATCAGTGATGGGAATTCTCTGTGGTGGCTAGTGTGGGTCTGGCACCCTTGAACTACACTGCAGTTGCATTCTGCAAAACCAGGAAAGGCTGGAATAACCAACAATAAGTGTTATTGTGTGTCTGGCTATAAAATGTTGGTTCTGACAATTAATTTGAATAACTGGTCTATTTTGTTGAGACTAAGATTATAGCAGTTTTCTCAAGGAGATGACCACTATCTTCCAATAGACCGGCACTAGAAAAAACAACAACGGAGTTTAATGTCACTGCCAGATGTCACATCAGCACCCTCATTTAACAACCATATAATTTCATTTGATACCACTTCTTTAGGTGGTGGAGTCTAATTTGAGTTTCTCTACTTGAACTTTTGCATTAAACACAGGCAAGCAGCTATATCTTGTAACTAGTTTGACACCCAGAAAAGCACACATATCCAAAGGCTGAATAGTCCTGCACTATACAGCAACGACAATACTAGGCTTCAGGCAAAAGGTGAATTTTGCACAACCATGCAGTTCCTATTTTTGACAAACTTTAAGGCTTAAGGCGTTTTGCGGTCTAACTGAATGGCTGCAATTTAGTGGCAGCGCTTCATTAATGAGTTACTTATCTGGGAAGATTAATATCTTTACAATTGATGAGAATAACTTTGGTCTTTTGCTGCGTTATAAAGATCAAAGCGTTAAACCTGCTTCTTAAAATCAGATAAAGGCAAGAAAAAGACACAAATAACATAATATAAAAGATTTATGGTGGCAAGGGGAACCATAGAAAAATATATCCATGACAATAAAACTGAACAGAGGCTTTCTGTTATGAAGCAGAGACATTAAACATGAGGACAGATCTTTCACAAATATAGCAGGAGTTATTTTCTCAGGGGGAATTTTATTTCACTCTTCTCCCTGAGCGAAATGTGTTCTTTCAAATCATTGGACCCATGCGTGAAATCAGAGATGAAGCTGATTCGTCTTGAGGGTCGCCCTTATCCTTATCAAATATATTGAGGGGTTCCAGCTCATTCCAGTCCAGTTTAATCCTCTATATATAAGGATGCAGCAGTGTTCACTTTACTGAAGCTAAGGATATCCTGGCATTTGGTAGCTAGAAGGAACTGTGGAGGAAATCTGAAATAAATTAGGTTCTGAAACTAAGGTGGTTATTTATTTTCATAAAACATGATAGGTGTACAAAGTAATAAATTCCCAGCTGTGAGGTCAGCGTTCTCTCAACAGAGAACGGTTCTGAAATCTGACGCCTGCTAAAGGTTTGTCGGTCAAATACAGGCTACGATGTCATTAGCAGGAAGGTAAGATGGAACAAAAATTGTGTTGAAAAGGTTATGACGATCGGTTTGTGGTTTTTACAGTAGACAGAAATAGAAATTGATGACAGACAATGGAACATACGGTCATGTTTTTTATAATATATAGGTATCTAAGGTCACACAAAGTTTGAGCACAATTTCATTAAAAAATAAAATATATTAATTTATGAAAAATGAATTGATCATACGCAGCACTTTTGGGGGCTTTTGGGGTGTTGATGAAATACTGGATAGCGGCTTTTGTGGGGCTTTTTGGGTGGATTACAGCTAAATGCAACTGCAAAAAGAGACAATATGAGAGGCTGTTTGGGGGCTGGTTTGCCTCTCCAGTAGTGTGCATCTACATGTATTTTAAGCTGTCCTGAATCGTGCCCCTTCCCTACGAAAACATTGGTGAAGATTTAATCAATTTGGTTATAATTAATTATGCAAAATGGCGAACATGTGCTATTTCCCAATGTTAGGAAAGGATGTAAAATAATCATTGATGGATCAGCCCCCTTATCCAGATCCAAATCAGAATTTAATAACACACGTCTAACCCTCCCACCAAGTTTCATGAAAAAGTTTTTATGGGATCCTGCTAAGAGACCAACAAACAAGCCAAGAAACAGACCCCGATGAAAACATAACCTCCTTGGCGGTGGTAACAACGGCAACTAGCTCCTGCCCGCAACCTCAATGCAAATCATTAATTTCCTCTAGTTTCAGAAGAGAAACAGATTTCTTTGGTTGACATACCCTGAAAACATTGTTATTCATCTTCATCTGTACAATCAAAACAATATTTATTTACATACATGTTTGCATTGAAGTCTCATCAATTTACCAGCTCTTTTTTGTACCGACATAGAAAACAAGTGTACTTGTGATAGTATTGTATCCTGGTTTATACACTCTTTTTTCTCAAAAAAAAGTTTCTCAAAGCTGGGATATGAGTTTATGCAGGTGTCTGTAGGTTTTCATATAACCTGTATACTTGGAAAACACACTGTGATGAAAAGTGTCATTAAGCGATTTTAAGCCACCGAGTCGCAGGATATCAACAAAGCCAGCTGAGCGATGATGGCGAATTTTTATGTAATCCAAAAAGATTTGTACAAGTAGGGAATATAATCATGTAAATAATTTTAACGCAAAGCATGTGCAATATTACAGCATAGACCCTTCATTTCCAGTAGCAGCATATTGAATGGCATGCTGGCAATCTGCAACAACAATGGATGTCTAACACAGAAGCATCGGCATCTAGTGTGACGTTTGACATGTATGAGAACATGTCTTCATAAACAACAAAATAACATGGCAAAAACATTTACATGAGTAAGCAGTATTCTCAAAATGTTACATATCCGCATCATTTCATACATCGCCGCGTTTATTGATGCAAGCTTCTTCTCTCTCACTACTGGCTCAGAAGCACAACAACAACTTCAATTACACCTTTGTAAAATGTATGCAGAGCAGTGTGTCCCAGTAAACACACATTATCATAATATGTCCTGAACAAGTATTTCAAGAAGAGGGAGGAGTACAGGTTGAGGTATAAGAGTGGAAGTAGGAGTCCACCGGTGGAATACATTTGATGCAGAAGCTGAGGAAAGAAGGCTGCTGTGTAAACTTCAGGGATGAGTTGAGTTGGGTTGGGTTCTGGGTGGTCAAGAACTGCTGGATGACTGGGTAACTATGGATCAAGTCATAAAGGAGACAAGTTGGAAGGTAATTGGTGTGTCATCTGAACAGAAGATAAGGAGACTTGGTAATGAAATGAGGAGGTTCAGAGAGTAAACTCAGAAAAAGTTTTGAGAATAAGTGGGATAGCACGAGAGATGAAGAAAGTGGGTCGAACATAAAAAGATGTTGTGTATGGCGAAGAGTGAGGTAGCAAATGCTAAATGAGAGGCCTGTCACGAGTTGTTTAAGAGGTTGGACACAAGGTACCGATTGGCGAAGTAGAGGGGTCAAGATGGGAAGGATGAGCAGCAGGTTAGACTGATAGAGGATAGAGATGGAAATGCTGAGGAGAGTATGAGGGCAAGATGCAAGGAGAATTTTGAAGAACTGATGAATGAAAAAAATCAGAGAGAGAGAAGGGTGGAAGATGTAAGAATAGTAAATCAGGAAGTTCAAATGATTAGTAAGTATGAATTAAGAGCAGCTTTGAGGATGAGGAATGGAAACTCATTGGTCCTGATGACACACCGGTGGAGTTATGGAGGTGTCCAGGAGAGTGGGCAGTGGAGTTTCTAACTAGATTATCCAGCATACCTCAGAGAACCAGGGGATGCCTAAGGACTGGTGGAAAAGTGTACTGGGGCTGATTTTCAACTACAGAGGTTTAAATATAATGAGCCGCACAATGAAGATAAGGGAAAGGGTAATGGAAGGTCAAGAAAATATGTGATGATTTGTCAGAAGCAGTAGTACGGGGTGACAGGAGGATGGACAGGATTAGAAATGAGCACATCAGAGGGGCAGCTCAGGTTAGGCATCCCGGAGACAAAGTAAGAGAGGCCAGATTGAGATGGTTAGAAAAGAAGGAATATTGGATCTATTTTTGAAGGATGCAGGAGATTGAGCTCCAGCATCATTACACAGGAGAAAAAGGTTAATAACAAAGCGGAGGTTTCTGGATGCGGTGAGATGGGAAACAAATGATCCGCTGCGAGGATACTTAGAGGGAACAGCCAAAAGAAGAAGAAGGTGGGACCAAATAAAGGCCTAATAGTCTCTCCGTGAACAGGTTTTTGTAAAAAGGGTAGTGAAAGTGCAACAAATCAGACAGAAATAAACATAATTTGCTTTCACTCCAATGCTCACAAAAAATTTAGCAAAATTTTAGCTTTTCATTCTAATCAACAGTGTTTTTTTTCTTCAAAGCCCCGTATATAACATAATCTTTTTAATTCAAATTGTCATAATTTTAAGGAATTAACCATATTTGTCTGACACATGTATGAGAACGTCATAGGGTTAAGATCACTCTGTTATTTTTTCCAACTTTAATTTCTCCACCTCCATCCCCTCGCTGTCCTTGGTGTCTTGGTTTATCTTCTCCTCCTTGATTTGGCTACCCCCCGTGTACCCACATGAGGTCATTCCATCTTTGATGTGAAGCTCTTTGGCATTGCCTCTGATGAAAAGGAGCCATCTATACTGCCTTTGATAGTGGTTTTGATGTAACTGATGGAGCAGGGGTTTCTGTGGTGGCTGCCTGCAACCACCCTCTTTTTGCCTCCCTCACAGCTGGTTGTTTGTTTCCCCTGCAGCTCCTTAACTCTGACAACTGTGTTTGACGGGAAAATCACGGCAACAACCTTGCATACCTCGCACTGAACTACACAGACTACAGTACACTGCCTAGCCCTCATTCACCCAATAAATGTCTTTCACCACCGGCCTATGACGGCCGGACCAAAATATCATACCTGTGATGAAATGGTCTGTCCCCACATCTAAGGAGTCTGATGGTAAAATGAATTGGGCTAGGGAAAGATAGGGGTGCAAGAGAAGGGACGATAAATGTGGGCATGCATGAATTTCGTCTTCACATGCAGACAGAAAACCTGTGTTTACATAGGGGGGACAGGAAAACACACATGTGCAATGACAAGTGGAACTTGCATATGCGGTAATGTTGTGTAAATGACTAAAACAAGCATCTGAGTCTGTGAAAGGCTGAATGTCACGAGTGAGGCACCTTCAGGTGCTGTGACTTTTAACATAAATCCACACACATGCTACACTTGTACATACACAAACACATACAACACCCACATTAGCACAAGAACCAAGAAACAGATCTCTACACACTGCTGTAGGAAAGCAAGTGACTCATACACACCTCATGTGTTGACACAGACACTGGTAACAGGCTCAGTGCTTCAGTGCTTTCTGCCTTCAAAAGGGCAGACAGACCCACCTGCACACCGGCACACAACATGCTACCAGCTCATTGCACTTCATCATCTCACCTGGTCATCTCATAATATTAGCATTTCACTTCATGGCTGTTGTATCCACACAGGCAGTCTCCCTGCAGAGATAAACTCAGTCAAGTCAAGTCAAGGTGAACAAGTCTGTGCTCTCCACTGAGGATGGGAAGCGAGAGGCTCCATTCGTGCAAAGCCCCCATTCATCACTGTCAGTAGCCTTATGTTGTCTGGCCAAACCCCAAAAAGTTTGGGGATGAACCATTGACTCTTGTAAAAGGAGTTTCCACTTAGCTATGGCTCAATAAAAAGGGCAGATGCACTTAGTGTACTGTTAATTACCCACTTCATGTGAAGCAAAACCTCCTGTTACTGAACTGAACATAATGGACTCTGTCACTGCTTGTTCTGGTTAAATGACAGGGTTGTTGTCAACCCAGGAGATAAATACTATATCTAAGGTTTGCTTGGTGTTATATATGATGAAAATTAAATTGAAGAAACTATTTTAGTTTAGTTTATTTCAACCCTGGGAGCCCCAGTCATCGACTTTTCAAACAGGTTTTTTTTTTAGATAGCATCATAAAGAGCCTAGAGCAAGAAGATCTGAGAAGCTATACACTGGATGTATTAAAGGCTATGTTCACATTACAATCCACATTGTTAGACTTGTGGGACAAGTAACAACTTTGTATGTGAATTTTTGCTGTGGAATGAGGCCAACTTTTATGGCTCTCCTTTCTGACCATTTTCGCACTCAGCGAATGCATAAGCAAATATGTGCATGAATTCCATTCAGACCATTCACATTCGTGCTGAAGGGCCACAGATCGGATATCTATCCAATCAAGGACTACATATGAGCGTGGCATAAAAAAATAAAAAGAAAGACAAAATCCCAAATTAGGGTAAAAAATGTTAGATTTGAGTCAATTTAGTCTGGAAATGTGAATGTAGCTAAAGGCGGTTCACAAACTCACCGGTGTTTTCACTTAATCTGTCGGAGTAGACTGTTGCTCAGTTCAGAACTAAGTGGGAAATGATGAAATTGTGCAAATGAACAAACAGTAGTGACGCTGTCTTTATGTTTTTCTAATGAGTGATTCAGATTTTAATGCTGCACTGCAGTGCAGACTGGCTCAGCAGCCTATGAGCAAAATGTAAAATTGAAATATAAAATCAAATCCTAATTCATTTAAAGACTAAAAGCGACTCAGAAAATAAGTATGTTCAGACCAGCTAACTGCATTTCTTCTGACTTCTCAAATTATTTAAAGCATGTAAGCAGTACTGCAGTAATAAATAAGTTAATAAGTTTTATTGTAAAAGCTTTTATTCCTCCCCCATCGGGTGTACCAATAGAGCTGGAGAACAAGAAACTATTTAGGGTTATTGCTCTGTTCAGAATCATGTGCTTATTTTCTATACATACAAAGTATGACAACAATCTGTGGCCTTGATGACATGATGCTCTTTTAGGAAAACAATGGATATAGTTTCTGTGCATAAAAAAGGATCTGTGGGTTCTCAGTCACACAGATCTACAAAAGAAATGCTGTAGTGTGTATTCCAAGCCACCAAAGAAGAAGACAAGACAAGATGCCTCCTTAAATGATGTAAGTAATGGTAATCTCTCTATCACATATGATAGGTTGATAGTCAAATTTGGACTTGATGTCCTTACTTAACACTGAAGTCATTATAACTGAATCCTTTGAGGGAGTTCATGTTTCTGCGACCTTAACCGTCACCCTTTGAATAGGATCCAAAAATGTCTGCTTCATGATGGTGTGGTAAGGATGAAAAAATGGAGAATCACCATGTGCATTCATCTTTAGCAAATCAAGTGACATGGCTCTGTTTTCGTTGAGTCTTCTCTTGGTTTCATTTTCAAGTTTTTTTTCTCGTGTCTGTTATTGTTTTGGGTTTAGGTTGTTTCCTGTGTTTCTAAGTTACTTTTACATGTCTTTCTTTGTACCTCCTGTCCCCGTTTAAACTTTTGTGTTTTCACTTGTGCTCCTTCTGCCTCTCTGAGTTTGTCTCACCTCTTCTACGTGTCACAGGACTCTCTTCTATCTGTTTGTCTCTTCTGTCCTGACTGTCTGACTGATATCTGTGTCATTACTCTGATCAGTCTTTCTGTTTCTGTAATCTTTGTGAGTTCATTGTGGATGTTTCTGTTTTGTGTTCTAAGTTGGGGGTATATTGATTCAAGCAAGTGTTATGAAAAAGTGAACACCTTTTCTCCACGTTACAATGTATTGAAAGACCTCTAGTACCTTAGTGTTACATTACATTTTTGCCGCATCTTTAGTTACCTCTTACATTATCCCATCATCCTTTCTCATCACCAATGTCTGTTATTGACAAACCCTTTGGTTCTTCATTGCCATTTTGGGGTTGCATCAATGTCAGCATAAAGGACACATGGAAGCATGCAGGCGTTGAAGAATACATTGTTTTAAAAAGGTACATCTATTTTCATACGCAGATAGAGTAACTCAAGCAGCGTTAATCAACTCTGCAGCACAAATAAAATGATGCGCATTGATAATTAGCATTTTTTTGTTGTTGTTGTCCTGTCCTCACATGGCTGTAGGCGGAGATCATAACAATAATAATAATTCAATAATAACTGTAGGCCATGAAAACCGTGGCATTACATGGAACTGTATCGTCAGTTTTCACAAGAACTGAGTTTTGCAACAGAGATGAAAATGGTTGCATTTTCAGAAGACTTGACTTTGGACCTGCCTTCAAAGTGTCTTCAGGCCCCCAAAATGCCCCCAACATAAAAGGTTACCATTTTCTTTAAAAAGCATTGTCTATAATGACCTGATGTAAAAGTACTGACCCATCTGTGTCTTTTAAAGGTTAAGTAAAAACTAGTGCTCAAAGGAGTGGAGGTGTGCATGAGGCACAAGAATATCTGGCCCAGTTCTGAACTGGTCCTCTCTAAACTGGCACACTTCTCTCAAGAGCAGCTGGCCTCAAGGTCTTTTAAGAGACGTGTGTTTGAGTGTGTTTGTACCGTTACCACTTTATTTATGAATACTGGTAGAAACCTTTACTTCCTCTCAGTCTGAATGTGAAGTGAGTCATGGAGCAGCTATAGGGAGTACTGGCTGGTTCTGGATAAATATGCTACAGTCAAATTAAATTACCTTAGGTGGACCAGACTCAGAATGAGTGGGTGTGTTTTAACTTCATTTTACCTCACTAAATGTAACATAAGATAAGATAGAGAGAGTGTTTCAGAGATCAACATTTTTACAGACGTAAGGGGTGGTCAGCGGTTAATGTTTACAACTCAACACATCAGTGTCACTGCAGACGGCAAATTATCACCTACTTTCTGGGGATCAGCATTTCTTGCAGTGCCTCTCTTACTGAGCAGTAACTGGTGTAACATTTCACTATTGTCCTGCAGTGACATAACTTCTTCAAATCTTCCTTTTCAGCTTCAGTCTGACGTCTGGAAAGACACAACAGTAATAATATTACCTGCAGGGCACAGGAAGCTCAGAGAGCCCTGTTTAAAACAGCCAATCCCAGGGTAATATCCGCTGGTTATTCATCTGCCCTCTTCACCAGACGCATTTATCTGACAGAAGAAAGCCCTCCGACGAGCACACGTCTACTGTATCTCATATGAGGTGATCGTTCAATTTACTTAATCTAATATTTTAATGACACATTCTACCTATTTGTATCTGAAGAGCTTACTTTTATGGAGAGTAAGTGCGTGAGAGAAAAAATAGATAATTACATAATCATATCATGGCCAGAGAGTTTATGTGACCCATTTTGACTTTCACGAACAATAAGCACAGACGATCTGAGAACCATTAGACCCTCTGACAGTTTTAAATGAATGGACCGTTCCTTTAATGTGGAGCAAGGATGGAAGGCCTCTGATACTTCAAATGTTTCAAATTCAGCTAAACAGTGACCTCTCTTCAGAAAACTGCGAAAATAAATCCCCAGTCACACACATACGACCACAGGAAAAGAGAATAATGGGCTCTGTCTACATAGCCCACTGGCTAACTTTCTCACCAGCACGTAATACAAAGTGGAAAAATATGTGTTGCTCTGCATGTATTATGTTGCATGTTATCGACTTTTTAATTTTCTGAGTGCGTGTGTCTAAAATATAAATTATCCATATATGTGTAACATGATGTATATGCATGTTAATCCATTATTAATACTTGTGCGTACATGTGTGTATGTGTGTGTGTGTGTGTGAGAATTGTATAGAATCTGTTTTTCACATTTTCCACTCTGCTTTCTTGTCCTCTGTAATGCCTCCCACTGTCAGTCTGCCCACTAAGCCAGCATCTCTGGACGTCAGCCATGGAGAGGCCACTCTCTGGCTCCAATGGTGTGCACTAAAAAATCCCTACTTGAACTCAGCAGACCCTCCAGCTTCATGAGAGTTCAGTTTCTTACTAAAAGGTTGCAGATCCAAACAACATTGGCTAGTATAAAACTGTAAGAAATAGAGCCTAATGTATCATGTAGCCCCACAGGCCACAATAGCGGTGAAATATACCGTTACCCTCAGAAATATTATTAAATGGCAACCATAAATGAGCAACCTTCAGGACCTCATGCTGTTTGGAAACTGATACTATTACTAGTTTATAATCCTTAAAATGTGCATGTCCTTCTGTAGACATCTAAATTAGTTTCAATATAGTCGTTAAAATCGGGGTTTGTTACCAACGGAGGAATCCGACATTTGCTCCTTATAAGAAAGTCACCAAAAGAAATTCTTATTCTCCACTTTTGCGCAGACAAATGTGTCTTTAAATGTGTCTTTTGACTGAGATATTCCCATTCCTCTTGTAGTGTGCCTATCTTTGAGTTAAGGATAAACAAATGGACACCCAAAGCTCAGTAATGTGCATCAGGGGTTGAATGCCCGTACACTGCCACAGAGAATCCGCTTTGCTTGTTTTGACTGGAAAAACATACATTACATTCAAACTACCTAAGTTATTTATGTAAATGGTAGCAGAACACATTAACTGATACACATTAACGCAGTTTTGAAGATGCTCTGAGTCAACTGTCTAGCCAAAAATCTGACCATTGTCAAAGTCACTCAGATCTTTATGATTGCTCATTTTCCCTAACTCCAACACATCAAATTCAAGGACAAAATGATCACATATTGCCTAATATATCACACCCACTGACTTGTGCCTTCACAAAGAGATAATCAATGTTAATATGACTTCACCTGTCAGTGGTGATAATGTTATGGCTGATCAGTGTTTATTCATACTTCTTCATGGCAAAAGACATCTTTACAACATCTTCATTGCTCATACAAGAAGAAATTTGGTGGCAGCTCATAATGTCTTCTAGCTTGTGAGTAGCCTACATCTACAAGTATGAGGCATAAATGTTTAAAGAGGAAGCATGCACACTAAAGTGCTCAAAGTTCAACCCCATAACTCTTTTTCTTACAATCTTCTTCTCACAGGTCTTGCTTTTTTATCCCATGTCACTCACAGTGTGGGCCTGCAGAGACAAGGAAACCATAAACCCGTGAAGGGCCTATTTTCCTTCCCCCCGACACATTTCTCTTTTAGTGTAGCGTTTTTAGCACACTGATCAGGAGTCAGCGGTGGCAGCAGGAGGAAGCTGACGGAGAGGGCCACCTGAACAAACTCTGTTTGGAACCAGGCATCCTGGGCAGTAAGGCCCAGTCAGATTTATGACTCTCCACCCTTCTTTTCCCACACAGAGGCCCCTCTCTGGGGCTTCTGGATGTATTGGACCCCGTATTACCTTTTGTCACCTCTGTTTAAGTCTCCTTCCGCTCCCTTTCCTGTCCCACTTTCCCATTCCTCTATTTTACATCCACCAACCTTCACTCTGCCTCTGTTTCTCTGTCTTGAATCCCTTTCTCTCTTTCTCCCCCTCATTTTCTCCCAGACATCCTGGCCAGCTGTTCATCCAGACAGGGTGTCTACAGCTGTCTGTGCAGAGCTGAGTTGCAGCTCTATAGGTAGACTTTGCAGCTTGCGGCGCCTAGATCTTTCCCAACACCTCT
Organism: Lophius piscatorius; assembly: GCA_009660295.1. Lineage (NCBI taxonomy): Eukaryota > Metazoa > Chordata > Actinopteri > Lophiiformes > Lophiidae > Lophius > Lophius piscatorius. Next base: position 9,704 of record VRLP01002417.1, on the reverse strand, counting down.
GTCTTCTGTCTATGAAACATCCATGACCTGAGAATGACCTTGATACCACAATTACATGCTTTCTGCAATACCATACCCACACTCGCAGGTCGTTTAAAGGAGGTAACAGCGCAAAAATGAATGTTATCATCATTTTCTTATCACTACAATAGTCTTGGTGGGATTTAAACTGCCGCAGATGACTTACTCTGCAGCATTCTTTTTTTTAAATATAAAATAAATATTAAGTATAGCTTTGAGGGTGTAGCATCTATAATACAGTAACCACATGCAAAAAAAGTGCTGTCAGCCTTTCTCCTCCTTGCTCTTTCATTCTGTTCTCCACCGAGCAGCAGAAAAGCCTCAGTAGAGACTTTCATTGCCACAAATAAAATACCACTGACTAAAAAAGATTCAATAAATTAGAAAAAAAAATCCCTAGACAAGGGTAAACATGGTTGTAACACCCCATGAGACGAGCAGTAGTAAAGCCAAATGAAGTGTGCAGCAAATTAGCCTCGCTTTGCTGCAAATATTTCAAAATTAACCCAGCCCATGTATGATGTTCTGCGGTCGTATTCCGTTCAGTTGGCAGATCTAAAATCAATCTAAGATGTGGGATTCGACACTCTCACAAATTAAATTTTGTTTCCAGTGATTTCATTATTTTCAGACAAAAAAAATCCCTTGAATAATTCATATGGTTACATTCCTATTTATAGGATAATTGCTGTATGCTCAAGAAAAGCTTTTTCATTATTGGAAGGAAGCAGATTAAAACACTCTTCAAAAATCTTACTTAACTATAAGAGAGCTCAAACTTAAAACCCAATGCACTTTCTTTTTGTGACACAGTGTCAACACAATGGGATGGCTCTTGCAAACCTTGGTAAACATGGCTTATTACCTTCCAGTGTTTCTTGGTTGTTATAGTAAACCATGCTGCTATTTGCTCTACATAGCGGAGACTGGAGACCTTAGAGATGGACGTGTTTACTCTACAGTTAATCACCATGTCTGATGCGGCCTCTCTGGATGTGTGAGGGGGGAAATGCCGGCTAAATGCAGTCACCACGATCTAATGAGGTGGTTTAGCTGCAGCAGTGTGCCTTCAACCATACTCTGTAATTCAGAGTCACCGACTCAACAGTTCCCCTGGCCAGCCTGCGTCACAAGTGCGTTCATCCCTATTCGCTATGTTGCCCACAACCCTGTGAAACATGTTGGATGTCTGCTGTAGGGCAACGGGGTCCAAATGGGCCGTCAATCAGTGTGGAGAGTGGGGTTTGAAAAGGGGTAAACGGAGGAGAGCATAAATAGATAGAGAGAAAAAGGACTTAAAGCTTGACTGATTTTCAGAACCGTCAAACTCCCCATACCAAGGCATTATTAGTGTAGAATGTGTTGCACACATACAAATACGGAAGGCACTACAACAGGCCTGTCTGTCCTCGTGGCACAGCAGTGCTGTTCTTGGCAATGCCTGATGCCGTAGCTGCTCTCCTTGCTAATGGTTAACAGGATACCCTTGCCATGCTCGCTAATGACAGCTTAGCTTTTCTGTACTGAAGAGCGCTTTTCAGTCTCAACACTGCACAAAGAGAATATCGAGCACCTCCCAAAACAGCCGAGGTGCTGTGAGGACACTGTCTACGCGCACAAGAATGTACACAAATTAATAAACACTCAGATGTGCTCAAGCAAAGCTTTGTAACAGTGAAAGCTTCTCCTTACACAGATTCTCGTGGTGACTAATGAAAGCGGACTGAAGACCACACAAACCTTCAGATATTGTTTGCAGCCTTTATCTAACAGCAGTTCTTCACAGATATCTCTTTCTGATACCACTCTACAGAGGTATCAACTTCCACTTTCAAATCAATTTCATCTTCTCCATCTCCATCCCTTACATTTATCTCAATTCCCACTTTGGGAACATTCATCTTCTTTGCTTTTTCCTTCAAGCCAGTAAAATCACCCAGAGCTGACCCCGTCATTCTGATATTACTGCTGCAGCCAAATCAAAATTACCCAGAGTTAACGCTGTCCTATATTCTGTGCATCCTTCAAAGACATTTTTTTACTGAAATAAAATTACATTTCTATAATATTCGTACCTACTTCATCCTCCCTTCATGGAACAAAGCTTGTGTTGTTTGTCTTTCAAAACAAGAGAAGGGCCAGCACTTGGTTTGACATATGTTTAGTTGTGTTATTAGGACAGTAAACTTCCAAACTGAGTCGGTATGTGCACCACATGTTGGGCCTCGTTTTTATGTTTCCCATGAGATAACTAAAATGGAAGAGAACCTCCACCTATTCCCTTCAGATGTGATGTAAAAGAGGTAAAGGTCTGCAAAGTGTTGGGAAATTTCATGCACTTTATCCATCATGTCCAGCAAGCAAAGCATGAAAATATGAGTTCATATGTATACAAAACAATGTCTTTTCCACTAATGCGCGCGGACATACACGCTCACACGTGTGCGCGTATACACTCATTGCCTTCATTTAACATGTACATTCACCCAAATTCGCTCTTTTTTAGATATTTCCGAGATATAGAGCCTAATACACTTTCCCAGCATCCCTTGGCTGGATCTGTTTTTTCCCCTTACCATGTTTACACATCCTCAACAGAAAAAGGTGGGAGCTACAATAGAAGAAGGGGTATTTTCATCAAGACTGGTGAATTCCTGAAACAGGCTACATAATTCCTTAGTGCCACTTACCAAAACAGAGAGGTGTCTATGACCATGTTTACAATGATCACACGCGGACAGCGGGATATATCACTGTTTGCACTGTGTCTATCATCCGTCCAGCGCAACACTTGTTTTCAGAATTTGATGCTGCCCAAAGGTCAAAGGGTGTCGCGCATAGTTATCAGTCACATCAATCAGGCAGAAGATCTTTTTAGCTAGCTAGCATGGGCTACCTTACAAAAGATGTTTCAAGTAGAGCTAATATACATGTACGGACTATTCAAACATTTGAGACTGACAGGACAAAATAATTTGCAACTTGAAGCCCTGAAGTGAAAATTGAAGCACGTTAGAAAAGCAGTGGTTCTTCCAACCGGCGGTGCATTTCCCCCAAAACACCCAACACGTCCAGCGCCGATGAATAAATATAAATATATACATATTTTCCGGTTCCGTTCCTTAACGGAGACGCATCAGGACAAATTAACGTTTACACTAAAAAAGTTTGTGGTAAAATGTGTCCCAGACCACCTCGGCTTTGTGTGATGGGATCACAATGCTGATGTGTACAACACTTACACTTGTATTTAGCGATGTGTCTCGCTGTCCACTTGTGATCTTATTGCCCAAAACGCATTTGAAAACCAAGTCTAAACAGGGTCTAGCTGAATTTGGCATCACCTGTAGAGCAGGCTATGCTTTGGAGATGGTCCTGCAGCAGAGGTTGGGTTAAACCCTTTATGACCATGCTGGCATGGATCAGTGCCAAACCTTCCATTGGGAGTTACTTTGCTGAGGAAAACATGCCCAGACTTGTGCTTGCATTCTGCGCTGTTTGTCGGGAAGCAGAGTGGATGGGCGAGCCCGTGGACATACCAGGCATTCCACATCGGCAATAAAGCCTAATTGAAGGTGAGGGATAAAGCCAGGATGTGTTGACTGATACCTGGGCAGCTGGGACTGAGAAGGTGGGACCGAGCGGTTTAAGAGGCTTAAGAGGTGCTGACACCGATTTAGGGGAAAAGTGCAGAAAGATTAAGCCAGAGTTAGGACTTTGCCCCACTTTGTGGTAAGACCAATATTAACTAGGTTGTGTTCCAATTTTGACTCATAGTTATCTTTGCCCTCAAAACTGGAGAGTATTAGACGCTCTAAAAAGAGGTGACTCTGCCCCGGTTGCTTAGTCTTCCTGAAAGCAGCTGAGTTGGTTTGATAAGAGCTGAGTGGTTTTGCTCAATGTTTCACTAAGTAGATATGTATCAAACATTTCTGTCAAATGTTCCTGATTTCTGTACTGCATTACAACCAACACAGTGTCATATTGTTATTGTACACGTCCATGGCAGAAACCCTGGATGTCAGGTTGGTATGATATCTTCTAATTTGTTTGGGTTTAGAAACCTTTCCAGCCTGCTGGTTAAGGCATTGGCCAAACACAGGCTCGACAGATCCAAAGCAGATAGCCATACGTGGTTTCACATACTTTTGAAAAGCAGGGAACAAAATGTTCCTTCAAACACGCTGCAAGAAAGGAGATGATGATTGGTCCACAATGGCAGTTCCCAAAGCAAAATCAGTCAGTGACCCCCTATTCACAGATTATATATAAATATATATATATATATATATATATATATATATTAATATATAATAGGTTTAACGCTGTTTAATGAAAAAGTCTTCTTAGTTCTGAATTTGAGCATGAAATGATTCAGAATGGAATGAAAGACCTAAAATTGTAGTGTGAATCAATGCTTCAGCAAAGAGGCTGCTTTCAGATTGTAGCATGCTTACATGTTCATGACAAGGCAGACACAAGTCAGTGCTTTCCATGGCTGTCTGTTTAACATGTTAGCACGCTGTTGCTAACCACAAAAACTAAGTGTAGCTGAGGCTGAACAGAATGTAATTTGATTTGACCAAAGTAGTGGACTATTTTCAGCCTGATATCGGTTCTACAGGCAATGTCAGGGATCATGAGTTATTAGAAGTTGTCCTGAGGGGGATGTGAAAGCTATCCAGGCTACAAATGTGTTCCCGATGGTGTCACCGGAGATGAAGCAGATATTGAGTTGTTTCACTGGATACACTAAAAGAGACATTTTTTTTCATTTTCTTTTTACCTATTTAAGATATTCTCTTTACTTTGCTGTTCATCATCATCACCCTCTCAGATCGGTTCTTTGACCCCATTAGGTGGTGTTGGAACCCAGGTTGAAGACCTATAATAACTAAAATCCAAGAAAAGGAGGTTTATCAAAATTTCTTATTAGATACACTCTTGTTTTTATTCTATCAAATATGTTCTAGCCATAAATCAAGCATGTTAAATTGTGCAATATATAAATAGAATAGATTTAATATAATTCCCTGATAAACTTAGTTTAACAGATAAATGATGAAGTCTTGCCAGTTGATGTTGAACCTGACATCATCATAACAAACACCTCTGGGGCATCTATTACTGAAATGCCGGAGCAATTGTATGTCTAATCATTTTTTGAAATGCTTATGTGATTGATACTTTCAGATCTCTCTGTTGGTGAGCAAAGAGAGCAGCTGAAGGCTAGGCTCATTAAGCCCCAACTCTGAAACAATTAAAGCCAATTAAAAGCCTGTTAGGAAATCCAATGGGCTCCCTGCCGAGACAGATCATATAGCATGACACTGTAGAAGAATCGAGGAGACAGGAGGTCCATGTCATGAAGTGATGTGTTCAATAGGGTTCATGCAGCTCAACTGAACCCCACATGAATAGAAACCTCTGATAGGTTAGGATTTATACATTTGACTGCATGCTCCAACATAAGCATATCATCAAACTATATATGTTTTAATGTTAAATCTTTTAGTCGACTTTGCAAAAACAAAACAGCTGTCATTGTTTGCTGGAAGTGCTCTGCCACAACAGAGCAGAGTGTGCGTGAGAGTGAGGGACTGCAAAGTTATTTTGGGCTGTTAAAACCCAAAATAAGTCTGCAGTTTTAATAATGGAACAATTTACAAAGCTGTGTCATAATAAGTGCACAAAGTCAATGGCAGCTTCGCTGACATCTGGATGCTCTTCAGTTAGTCTCACAAACATGGCACAGCCGATTCAAAATGAGGCTGCATTTCAATGGACCACAGAAAGGGCTTTTGTCTTGAATGACAGGGTTCATGGAAACATGTGGATGGGGCAGGTATGTCCTTCTACAATTTGGGGCTCTTTTCACCCCTGGACAGTATAATGCTAGCCAGATTGTCAGTACTTTGGGGAAAATATAGATCTCATGATTACCAACAATTGACCAATTCATTTGAGATCCCCTTTGACATGCACATGTGCAGCTGCATTCCAATTAGGGTTACTGTGTGCTTTTGAGCCTGTGTGTCTAGGTTGGATCACGCGTACAGCAGTTACTCAAAAGAAGCTGGTAGCGTTTACATCATGATAGACCCCATGTTTTAACCCTTTAATGTCCTGCTGAACGGTTCTGTTGAGCACATTTTGAGTCACTATTCCTTATTGAAGAATGTGTGACACTTGCCTGATCCTGTTTATAAGATGACCCAGTGGCAGCATGTATATGCTAAATAGTAACGGGCCAAGGATGTAGCCCTGGGGGAAATAACAGATCAAATGGGCCACAAGGGGAAGATCTTAACAGTGGCTATTGCAACAGTCCTGTTTGAGTAGTTTGATTTATTTTTTTTAGCATAATAAATCATGTGAGGACTTACTTAACAGAATTATGTAACTTGATTCAACCAAAAAAAGTCTGATAAGGGTCAAATTGTTTTGCTTTACCGAAAAGTTGAGTACCAAAAAATTATTATTTTTGTGGAAAACCATGCTTGAGCAAATAATTAGTCATTCTACGTTCAATTAAGAATTTTTAAGATATTCAATTAATAAATGCCCCATAGGAAAAAAATGTGAAAAAGAAATACCATTCCATAGTCCTTTTTTTTATGGGGACATTGAAGGATTAAGGAATTGATTGGCATTTTATATGAGCACTGGCTATGCCTTTGTTCAGAAGAGGCTTGGCCTAAGTGCGTATGTAGCATCAAATGTGGCTAAGACTGTGAATTCCTCAGTGCTCATTCAGAAGATCGCAGGTAACAGTTGTATTTATATTATTAGTCACAATAAATCAAATTTTTGGCTGCTGTTTCTCCTTGGGTCCAGCTCGCTACTGCAAATAAGGTTGAGAGAGTAATTAGTCTAACACAAGACACCTGGAACTGTTCCCTGAACCACAATTACTATCTCCCTCCTGCAGCTGATCTAACCATCAGCCATCCGTTTTTGGTACACTTAATGTAAAGGGTCATTAAATCCAACCAAATAGCATGGTTCAGGCAGCACATGCAAGCAGTGACATTAAGTAATAATGGGTGTGTTGGAACAGTTTAAAGGCTCAACTGAGATCTCCAGGTCAGGTTTTAAGGGCAGATATGTGTGGAACCGCTGCCATAAAATCTATTTAGAAGGACAAGAGGAGGTGATAGTGTATTTTTACTGGCTTTGGATGAAGTGCTTTGTACAAAGGGATTCCAGAAATGCCAGGGCAGATAGTGACTGCCCACGGCCAGTTAGCTCTCTATAAGGCACACACACGCGCGCAAACACAAACACACCTTTTTAATACATTTAACCTTTTAGCTTAAATAAATTTTATCTGAGTACAACTCCATTGCAAGACCGTAAATATCTAATGAAAGTATGAATGCATTACCTTAGAGCAGTATACCAGTAAGGCATACCTGCCTTGTGACCATAAAAAGCAAGTAAAAGTTAAGTTTGGATCCTCTGTATCATCAGCCAAAGCGTAGTCGGTTTATGGTTTTACTGCTTTTAAAGTTGTAGTTATTCCCATCCTCATGTTGCACTTATACCTTGGTTTGCAGTACATTATACACAAGAAAGAGTTCAAATTGGAGGAAATTCTAATTAGCTTCCTTCCTGTCAGAAAGATAAGAAGATCAAAACCGCTCTCAGGACTACGACTATAATGAAAATCTTGCCAGAGACCAATTAGCTTTATCTTCACATAAAGACAGGAAACAAAGGGAACCGGCTAGTCCAGCGCTCTCCGAAGTTCAACAATGTGCACTACAACATCTGTAAAAGTCACAAATTAACATTCATCCTGTTTCTTTAATTATTGCCCAATCCGTGATTCTAAAACAGTAAATGATTAGTAGTATGCTGGAACATTCTATGACTAACAGCAATATCTCTTTACTTTTAGGCTCAATTGGTTATCTTAGGTTGGCACATAAATCACTGTCTCTCTCACTGAATATAAAACTCTGTCTACCAATAACATCTACAGGATTAATGGACTTCAGAACATAACTCCAGATTAGGCTGTTTGGAATTCAGACAGTACAGGAACATCAAGTATTTTGAAAGTATGAAACATATTCTCTTATTCTCACACTTACAAAGAACCATATAATAGTAAGTATAGTCTGCAGAGTTTTGCCACATTTTAAAGCTTGCAGGCGTATAAGCAAATAGCATGTAGTAATCCTTGCCTAGTTAGTTTATAGTATTTATAATGTACCCATGGAATGGATAACCACATTTTAGACTTGATTTTAAAAATGCGTTTCGGCACATCGCCATTTACACCTTTGTCCACCAAACGACTTCAAATGTGTTTAGCCCACCACTTCTCAGTCACAGTCACAACAGTCCAGCACCGATTTCTTTAGCGGGCTACCTATAACTTGAAATTGTTTAATCCTCTTATGACTATAATTATATTCAGGCCTATGGACTTATTTGATTTTATGGCTGTAGAATAGAAAAAAATGTGCAATGAGTGAGTACTTCTGCCCTTTTTTCCAAGATAACTTAAACTTTCAGTACCTGGCAGTTATTCAATATTACTGTGTGTTTTGACAGTGCAATAACAGTGCAATAACAGTTTAAAGGGAAAAAAGACAAATAACGGATTCGGATTTTTCAAGTTTATAACAGGATAAGAACTCTGAAATTACCTGAACAAACTATTTCACATGAACAATTTGAACTTTGAACTATTTTAAATACATACATATATATTCTTTCTGCCTGTTTTTATAATAAATGTCCAGGCGTTTTTTATCTGGTGTGATAGTCCCTGCAGCAGTTTCTCCTTCGCTCCCTCTCACTCTACTCAAAGCTGCAGATAGATCTTTCCTCGCTAGCATATCCTTACCATAATGTCTAGTGTATCATGCCATACACCAACGGAAAACTTCGTTCTATACTTTCAGAAACCGTTTGAACGGAGGGTCGTACTGCGGAAGTACTGGGGGCCACCGTAATGACCATTTAGCGATGTGTTTCACTGTCCATTTGCGTTCTGATTGTTCAAAGCACATTTTAAACCAAGTCTAAATAGCGTTTCTGTAAATGCCATGCCCCAAAATGATCCAAAATGGGATATGCCTAGTAACTGGGCTACTGGTGTGGATTTAAACGCACTCAATAATTCTGGGAAAATTCCTGTAGGATTACAATCAGACTGTTCTGTCTGCAGTCCAGACCTGTCCTTTGTTTTGTCGGTGCATTTGGGAGGATTTCTGATAGCGTTTTCCTCAATGTAATTCATTTTTTATATCCCTTATTTTTTCGCCTTGTGTGATTTGTGTGAAGCACTTTTTTGATCTTCTATTGAATATGTGTGTTACATATGGAACTCCAAACATGACAGTGGAGACCTAAGTGTTACACACTTCGGTGGGGCTTTGCCCGGACCCAAATGCAGACGCAGAACACGTAGAGCTGGTGCACAGTATCTATTTATTGATACTAACTAACACGAGGAAAAACAGGAACTGAACACTTCAGGTACTCACGATACAATGTGAGGGTTTGGGACACGTGACGACACGAGGACATCATGCGACGAACAGGCACAGAAGGGAAGGTAAGGACAGACTTTATACACACAGACATAACGAGACAACGAGACACAGCTGGAGGGGAAACACAGGTGAGCGTGAGGAGCAATCACAAGACAGACAGGGAGAAAGGAA